>JAPYYJ010002865.1:0-12226 GCA_028533885.1 Nasua narica | reverse complement strand
CAATCTTGCCTTCCGCCATTAGGCCACACAACCTCTCGTGACCAGGCCCAACTCCAACCCAGACGTGGCAGCACTGAAGTACAGTCCTTCTCACCATACCTGGCATCAGGCGTCTGACAAACACTCATATTTTCAGAGCAGCTCAGTCGAGAGTGCAGATTCCCAACTTTTCTCTTAGTGGTTTGACAGAGCAGGACAGTCCCGGGCAGTTGAGGTTGAGGATCACAGAGAGACAGTCACAGCTGGCCCAGCAGCCAGCTACACCACTCGGAGGGGAAAAGGAGGACAGAACCAGTGAATTCCCCGTGGTGGCGAGTGCTCTGGGGTTGTACCCCTCTCCGGTCAGTCGTTGTGGGACACTCCGATGGGGGCTGGAGGTCTAGCATTAGTGTGGGGAATTCGAGCCCTTCTGGTTTTTAACTATCGCAGTTACCCCCAGTCAGCCTGCCCGAGGAAGCCCAGGGCACAGCTGGAAGCAGCTGCTGAGCTGGAAACATGCCTCTTGCTGATTATAAATTGTCAGTTCCTGAAAAGCAGAGAATGTGTCTCTTGCATTTTGATAGTCCCCACTGGTGGCCAGAGGTCTTTTTTCACATAGTAGGCCATCAATAAACGTGTAATCAAGTTAACCATGTATATTTAATAAAGATTTACTACCTAGGGCTACCCCTTAAAACAATTACTTTCAACTTCCTTATTTTCTTCGCAGAGGCAATGGCATAAGCCAACTTGTCTGCTCGAAGTATAAGAACAAGAAAACTCCTCATGGCAAAACTGAAGACCCAGACCAAACTCTGAGCATGTTTACCGCGCACTGACTCTATACAAGACTTTCTTTAGATACTGAGGCAGAGTCCTTTCTCTGTAGAGAACAGCATATCTATCTATCTCTCTATCTGCTTTTTGCAAACTCCATTGTGTTGTTTTCCCTAAGTAAAAAAAAATCATGGCTAACAGCAGTTTTCATCATCATTATGATTACTATGATTTTTGCTAACACTTTACCAATTCTGAGTGAAATCCAATTTTATTTGTTGCTATGACTCGGGGAAGAAAAGTGGCTGCAGTTGGTGCCATAACTCTAAGTCAGTTGTTTTCAAAGGTATAAAGGTGGCTTCAGGTCAGCTTGGAGGACTGGTTGTCACGTCCCAATGTCTGGACTCCTGGTGCAAGGCTAGACTAGGGCCAGAACGTGATGGAATGAACATAAATTAAATGAGACTGCACTTTCTTCCATGGAACCCCCAGAGATGTATGTCATGGAAATTGAAAATCCCTGTCCTACAAAATAAAGGCAATTTAGCAGTGCTTTGCCAGATGCCAACTTCTCAGTGACAGTTTGGAACAAGGGTCAACAAACTAGAGCTCACGAGCCAAATCTAGCCCACCTCCTGTTTGCATAAGTGAAATTTGATTGAACACAACCACACTCATTCATTTCTGTAGTGTCCATCACTGCTTTCGCCACACTGTCAGTGTAGAACTGACTACTCTCAGGAGAGGCTGAATGGCCTGCAAAGCCAAAAATATTTGTTATCTGTCCTCTACAGAAAAAGTTTGCCTTTTGATTTAGAATAGTACCTAGGGGCACAGACACCAGTATCTCATGAGAATTGGGAATGAAACCAAAATTCATTTCACCAACCCACAGCCCAACCTCCTAAGACATTGAATATAATTAGGGTCACTAAGGTTTTTTTAAGCATTTATATGGTTTACTTCTTGAATCGTCATTATGATGCCTCTCCAAGAGACATAAAGCTTTGGCATAATGTGGTAACAGGGGAGTAAAAGATACAGGTCCTGCCTTTTAAACTAACCATTGACATCTCACTCATGTGCACAAAATCAAATACGTGGTTCTTATTGCATTTCCTTCCATATGGGAGTGTTTTACTTGTCTCCTTCGTGAGCTGGGACAAACTCAAAAACACTAAAATTTGTCCAGAAGACATAGACTGAAAAACTCCATCCCTCAATTCTTAAGATATGACCCTTCCTATTTCTTTTTTTTTTTTTAAGATTTTATTTATTTATTTGACACAGAGAGAAAGATCACAAGTAGGCAGAGAGGCAGGCAGAGAGAGAGGGGGAGGCAGGCAGAGAGAGAGGGGGAAGCAGGCTCCCCGCAGAGCAGAGAGCCCGATGTGGAGCTCGATCCCAGGACCCTGAGATCATGACCTGAGCTGAAGGCAGAGGCTTAAGCTACTGAGCCACCCAGGCGCCCCAGACCCTTCTTATTTCTACTTCTGAGGCCTACCTAGCTGTGGCCATGTTAGCCTGGCCACTCCCAAAGGTGTAGAAGCTCCCAAAGGGGAGCTCTCTGGTCAGGTAGCATTTGTTTAATTTTATGTGAAGAAGTAGAAGCCCCCAGACCCCACTCAGTACCCCTTTTTCTTCCCTCACCTCAAATTCCCACGAAGGATGACTACATCTCCCGGGATGCTTGGCTAGCAGAGAACAGCAGTGTTCTCATCCTTTCCCACAATAACTTATTTTTCTTACACTCCTCTTCATGAGCACAAATAATGAAAGAGGAAAATTCAAGAAGTAAAAAACAAAAAAAAAAAAAGAGCATGTTGAGATGTTAACATGTGGTAAAGGCCCAGGTAGTAGGAAAAGAAGAAAGACATGCAGGCCAACCCCAAAGGTAAAAATTATCCATCAAGAAGCAATAACAAGCCAGGCTGTCAAAAGAGAAGGAAGTAGAAATGTGACAGTGCAGGGAATGCAAGACATTTCAGTTTTACCCACTGACCTTGTTCTTTCAAGGCCCATCTTATATATATTCTCAGAAAGGATGTACCTAAGGTTGTGTTTCCCAACCTTGCACTCCAGGGAAAATCCCAATGACGATGGTGGATCTCTCTTTTAAGAGTGGTTAAGCCCCATGCATGTAGAATCCCATTTTCATAAACTTCAGAGTGCACAGTAATGTCTTTGTTTTACCTCTCACTAAATGGAACCAAATGGCTACACTGCAGAAAAGGCTACTGTCTACTAATAGGTATTGAGCAAAACCAAATCAAGTCCTGAAACTCAAGACACCAGCTCATGATCCACCCCAACCAGCTGTGCAGAAAATCAGTCTCCTTGTACTCTGCATTTCCCCTCGTCAGAAACCTAGCTCAGGGCCTGCCTGATCTGGGATCCATCATTCCAACACCTGAACAAAACTTCTGTTTACTACCTCACAAGCAGAAAACATGTAATAGCATCTTACGTTTAGTCGATGTTCATTTCTTGTGCTGATTTTCTTGACAACAGAAAATACAGTAGGGTCTGCCTTATACACATTGAACCCTACATAGTCATAGACTGGGAGGCAGAGCTGGAATAAGGATAAGACCTTAGGTAAGATGCCTAGGGCACAAATTTAAGGAGGCACTCACTTTCAGGCCATGTAAGTACAGAGTCAGCAATCTCTGAGCAATGGGGGATGGAAGGGAGTTTATGGATAAATGCTCCACCTTTCCTTCCCTCAAGTATACGATTTGAGTTGCATTCTTTAGGCTATGCAAAAGGATATTATGATTGTGTTCAGTTGCCCAAGCAGTGACCACTTGATAATAAACATTTACATTTGCTTTCCCTCCTCCTCTGTTTCATTCCTTTGAAATTCTCACCCTAGTTCCATGGAGTCACCTCCCAACTACCATTTCCTAAATGCAAGCCTACATCAGAGGCTCTGCCTTTGGGTTGAGAAAACCCAACCTAAGAGAATTGGTATAGGATTTGCCATAGGATGGGGTGCCTGGGTGGCTCAGTTGTTGGGCGACTGCCTTCGGCTCGGGTCATGATCCTGGACTCCCTGGATCAAGTCCAGCATCGGGCTCCCTGCTTGGCAGGGAGTCTGCTTCTCCGTCTGACCTCTTCCTCTCATGCTTCCTCTCTCTCATTCTCTCTCTCTCTCTCTCTCTCAAATAAATGAATAAATAAAATCTTTAAAAAAAAAAAAAGGATTTGCCATAGGAAGCAGAGGCTCAGGATGGGATTCCGGAATTAGTGACTCACCAGGGACCAGGATCACTATCATCAATCACACTTCCCTGCAGCAAGTGGAAATGTGGTTTTGGTGAAAAGTGAACAATTGGTTTCTACACTTGAACAGGATAGAGGGAATGAGAATTATACAGATGAGGAATTAGCTAGCTTAAGATAACTGCAACCATAGGGTATATTGTATTGAAAATTAGGTTCAGAATTTATTACTAAAGATGTAGAGCTACAAGAGGCCTTTGATTTGTCTCCTATGTCTACAATAAATCAGCAGCCTTGATAGCCAGATGACAGACGGATGTAGAAAGACCTGAGAATCTTGTATCCCTAAAATCTTTTGAATTGAACCACCCTAGAATAAGCAACACTCTCTCTTTTTCTAGAGTATGGCCTCCTCTCACTTGGAGATGTGCAAAGACCTCATCAGAGAAAGATGCTTCATGCAATAAGGCTTGTCCACCTCCAAAGCTACTCTACTTGCTGTTTCTGCCTCCATACAAGGATGCCCCACGACCGAGGGAAGGAACACAGTCCCTGCTCTGGTAGGAAGAAGGACATATGACCATAGAATTTCAGGACCTGAGAGTGTGTACACGTAGGAACCTGAGGAATGGAGAATACACATGAGAATAGATCTTTGAGGCTTTGGACTAGAAGACAAAATATAGGTGGGCCAGGGAAGAATCTCTCACATGATTTGGAGCTTGATCTTCTGGCAAGATCACCTGAGACTGATCCAGAAAGATGCGGCGCCTTGAAGACTGAGCATGATAACAGCCCACAGTAAATGAGGTAGAGCTCACAGACTTGTCCTAGACAGTACTGAGGTAGGAGTCAGAAGACTTTAAGAGGTGGGAATATTGGAATGAATTTAAGGTTAGAGAACTCAGCCTTTGAATTTATATTCCAGAAAGGCCCATGGGGCGCCTGGGTGGCTCAGTGAGTTAAGCCTCTGGCTTCAGCTCAGGTCATGATCTCAGGGTCCTGGGATCAAGCCCCACATCGGGCTCTCTGCTCAGCAGGAAGCCTGCTTCCCTCTCTCTCTCTGCCTGCCTCTCTGCCTACTTGTGATCTCTCTCTGTCAAATAAATAAATAAAATCTTTAAAAAAAAAAGGCTCAAAGGCAGACTCACTGAGAAACTAGGCGCAAGTTGAAGCTGACAGTTAGGAGATACTGTTGTAGAACTGAGCTCTGACTTCAACATCAATAAGCGGTGGTGGTGATGGTATTCGGAGCTGGCAGAGGCCCAATAGTGGCACTTAATCATCAGAGACAAGGTAGGAATGATTACCTTCATGGCCTCAAGTCTGGAGTGGCCGTCAGTGGGCCTCATCCCCAATAACCAGAACATAGGACTGTGGAACCAGCAGGTGGAAGTAGGATTGGTCCCTGTCACCACTGTTCTCAGTGTGGTCCCCTTGCTGAATGTGTGCTTCTTCCCTCTACAACCTTAGCATTTGCTTAAGGACCAGATTTGCCACAGGAGGTTCACAGAAAAGTGGAAACTTCTACCAGGGGACACAGTGTGAAGCTGAAGCTATAACTCCAGTTTATCATATGAGTTTCTTAGGCCAGTAGACTAGTAGCCAGAGACAGGATCAGTTTCCCACAGTGATCACAGTCATTGACCCTGATTGGAGTAAATGAAGACTTAAGATTGCTGCAAATAATAAGGGCAGAAAAGAGAGTGTGTGGGAACTAGAGAATGCACAATGGCATCTCATGTGCCCTGCAATCATATTAAGTGGAAATCTGAGCAACCATGATCCAACAGGTGTTAAAAATAAAAATATAAATAGACAAAGGCTCAGACCTCAAAGGATGAAGATCTGGACCATTGACCAGGCAAGCAACTTAGACCTGCTTAAATATTTTCTAAGCATGAATGAACTCCAGAATGGTTATAGAGTATGATGAAGAATATTAATTATAGCTTCAAGAACAATTGCAAAGTGAAGACTACAGTTTATTCCCATAACCCTGCAGTTCTATACCTTTCCTAGGATTGCGGCAATTTTGTTGATAACCTGATACCATTTTTACCACAAATCAGTGGCAAGCGTCGCACTTAATGGTAAAACTTAAGAAATATTTCCTTTAAATTCAGTGTCTAGACAAGGATTCAGGCTAAGACTGCTCGTTAATATCCTACAGGCATCCTGGCCAATATATTAAGTAAAAAAAAAAAAAAAAGAACTGAGAGGCAGAGGAACTGGAAAGAAAGAGATAAAATTGCCCTTGATTGTATATGATATGACTGTCAATATAGAAAATCTGTGAAATTAGAATTTTCATATATAATGTAGAAAATAGTTACTAGAACTGATAAAAAGATTGGCTACCTTATGAGACACAAGATCTACATTCTAAAATTAATAACATTCCTTTATACCCATGATATTGGATTATAAGATAAACTTTAAAGATTTCATTCACAATGAAGGATATAAAGATATGTGATGTGGAGAAAAATGCATTTAAACATTGTGAGAACATTTAAAATACATGAATAAATAAAAAATAAGATTTGAGGATGAAGAGAATCTCCCAATTATTCCATATGCCAAATGTAATTCCAATGGAAATGTCAAGAAAGTTATTCTTGAAATTTGATAAGTTGATTCCATAATTTACACGGAAAAGCAAAAAGCTAACTATAGCATAGACAATTTTGAACAAGATAGGAGAACCAATCCTACCAAATAACAGTACTTCTTATAAACAAAAAGAAATTAAGACTGTGTGGTATTGGCAAGGGGATTAGCAAGTTGTCAAACAGAATAGAAGCCTCAGAAATAGATCCAGGCCTATGTGAAAACGTGACAGCTGGGATGCATGAAACTACAAATAATTGGTAGAATACATGGACGAACACCTCCGTGTTCATCTGGGACAACTGGTTATCCACATGGGAAAAATAATAAATTGGAATGCCTATATGATATCAGAAACAAAATTAATTCTATGTATATTAAAGACATAGATGATAAAATATAAAATTTTTAGAAGAAAATATCTTCTTTTTTATGTTATTTTCCCTAGGAAAAGATTTGTAGAAAAAGATCATGCACTCAAATTATAACAGGAAAAAAGACTAGCACAGTGTTCGGCCCACAATGTAGACATCTTTCAGTATATACTTATTATTACTAATTGATTACGTGCATCTTCACATCATCTGTGCCACTCTGTTCTAAGTAAATTAAGAAAATCAAGAGTAGGCTAAGGAGTTTTTAGGGCAGTGGTTAAGGGCAAAACGTGACACTGGGTAAGAGGAAAATGGTATACTTTATGTAGAATCTAGAATTCTTCATAGCACAGAAAGCAAGTCATAAGGAAAAACAAATAATAAACCAGCACAGGTGTGTACATCACCAATAATCAGAGGTGACAATAGCTACAGATAGCTCAGTAATTAATGTTTTATTCTTAACTTCAATTAATTGTTCTCTTCAAAGTATCCATAACACAGCAGTCTAAATGACTCCATATGTTTTCCCTTTTGAAAGTATTTGCCAAGTGAGTGTGAATAGAAAGGAGAGAAAACTTCCTTTTTGGTAACATAAAACTTCCTAAGTTTTAGATTACGAAATGTGTAAGCCTCTGAGAATGGTATTTTTAGTGTCCGATCTCATGACAAGGCACTGGTTTCTACAAGGATCGTCAATCTCAGAAATTTAAATTGATCGAAGTAATCCAAAATAGTTGGCAAAAATGTAAATCTAAAGTAGAGAAAGGACTGAGATTTCTAATCATATAGCCAACTCCTTAAAAATGTGTGTTAACAGGGGCGCCTGGGTGGCTCAGTGGGTTAAAGCCTCTGCCTTTGCCTCAGGTCATGATCTCAGGGTCCTGGGATCGAGCCCCATATCAGCTCTCTGCTTGGAGGGGAGCCTGCTTCCCTCTCTCTCTCTGCCTGCCTCCCTGCCTACTTGTGATCTCTCCATCAAATAAATGAATAAAGTCTTTAAAAAAAAAAGTGTGTTAACAAAAAGAGAAAGCTTGTTATCCCATAAATTTTATAAAACACCTCATTCTTTAATGTGATGTAATTTTTTCAGCTTGATTTACTATATGAGTAATTAGTCCCATTCCATGTTTTGTATATTTCTTATTTCCTATTTTTAAGATTCACTTCATTCATGATTGCCATTGTTGCCTAATGTGTCACATACCTGGTTTGCTCCTTATAAAAACGAGTCAAAGACTAAAATAATGTCATCTCAGCCACAATTTCAAAGTCACACATGCAACTTCTTCCCAGAGTTTCAGATTTTTGTGCCAGATTACACCGAATTATACTAGAACCCAGACTCTAAAGTTGGCTCTTTTAGCAAACAGTGATTACAATTTAGTGTCAAAATTCATTTCACAGCTCAGTCTACCACTGGACGAAAGCAAATTTTAAGTAACCAATAGGTTTCTAACGGTGAGATGAAAGTTGTATTCAGGCACCAAATTAACTATGCCAGCAGGTGACAAGGGCATTACTAGAAGGGCAAAACTCAAGCAAGACATTAAGGGGCCTGGACAAACCAACTCAGCAGGGAAGTTCACTTATTAACTTATCCATTCGAGTAAAGTTGATCTGTGATCAACCACCAGCATCTCAAATATTATCTGCTTCTTTTCTTTTTTTTAAGATTTTTTATTTATTTATTTTAACAGAGAGAGAACACAAGCAGGCAGAGAGGCAGGCAGAGGCAGAGAGAGGAGCAGGCTCCCTGCCGAGCAAGGAGCCCGATGCGGGACTCGATCCCAGGACGCTGGGATCATGACCTGAGCCGAAGGCAGCTGCTTAACCAACTGAGCCACCCAGGCGTCCCTCAAATATTATCAATTCTTCGTCTTCCCCCATGGTTCGGGAAGCCTGGTTGAGCCAAATATTCTGGTCAACTACAATATTAAAAAAATAAATTTACGGAAATAGATTTCCAGGGAGCCTAAAGCCCTGTTCTGTTCTCAATAACCAGGGAGGCCTGGAAGACTGACCTCCACTTCACCAGGTGCTGAAATTATCACTCAGCAATAGCTTATTCTTAGCAAAAAAAAAAGTTGTTGTTGCCATGTGATAGAAGACTTTACTATTACACATTCCACGGCAAATCATATAAAATAACCATTTTCTGAGAGGCATCCGTAAGACCACCTGTGGACAAACATGCAGAATTTCATCTAAGAAACCAAATAAATTACTAATCCCAAATTGAAGACTGAAGTGGGGAGGTACCCAAACTTGTGAATAAAAAACTGTACGGTGACTGCCGATGGGGGATGTGGATGGAAAAGGGCATCTTAGATGAAAGAGAAGGGCCACTCTTTGTTTCTGGGGGACAAGCTAGAGGCAACTGTGGGGGGCATGCAGGGTGGGCGCTAGACTAGGCCAAAGCAGATTTGCATGGTTGGGGCTGGTTGGGGTCTTAAATATAGCCACATTTCACAGAGGTGTTAATCTTCTTCTGTTATGTCCCGGCCCACCAATACGTCATGACAAGTAAGCCCTGAAAGTGTTGCTGGCCTCGTGGCGGGGCTGGGGGAAGGGACAGGAGCTGAAGGAGGCGCCCTGGTGTGATTACACACGTGGTGTGGGTGAAACCAGAGCCGGGGCACCACCAGCTTGGCACAATGACCACCTCTCCCTTCTGGAAGAAGCCCCAGGCCTTGGCAGCATTCACGGCCAAGTTTGTCCAGAGGTCCACATCCTCAGCCCAGCCCTCCCACACTGGGTCTTTACACACTGCCAAGAAGATGCACCCTACAGGTGGGCCTGGCAAGTGGCCTGGTGATTTGGGGTCACAGCCATGATGACCCAGGGACAGTATCTGGACACCTGGTAAGCAGACCAGTCAGACTCCATCGGAGTTGTTCTACAGCAGTGACGATGTGGACCTGGTGAGGAGGCCGGCATTCAGGAAACCCAGGACAGTTGGGAGAGACTGGGACCAGGGCCTGGACGAGGGTGAGGGAAGAGACTGTCCACTCCCCTACCCATTGCAAATACGAGGAAATGTTCACACTTGGGCACTGATGGAGTTTTTTTTACACCCCTGAGAGCAAGCCTCTTAAACCTCCTTAAATTTTGTGCCCTGGTCCCTTCATTCCCCTTGCCCTAGTCCTGGCCGAGCAAAGAAGGACCAGGGAACTCAGGTCATGATGATTCTTCTCTAACTGCCAAAGTCCTCATGGGAAACTTCTGGATCTGGAAGGCTTGCACCTCTGTCTTAGCGAGCTCTGCATTGTCTGATTTGCGTGGTTACCTGCCTCGAGGTAAACGTCTGTGTCCTTTGCAATGAAATAATTTTTATGTTCTTTAACTGTGTCTCTTGGCACTTTTCCATCAATTACATCACTGTCCCGTGGTTATCACCTATGCAACACTTAACACTAAAATAAGAGTCAAAATCAAAGTAGAGAAAATCAGGGTCAGCATTATGAACATCAGCGACCGTATTGCAGGTATTGCCGAGCAGAGAATAGCAGACCTATGAGAAAAAAGCTAGACAAACTAGGTTATTCTCCACAGTCACTGAAAATTTTGGTTTATTAGCTATATGGCAGTTTCTTAAGTTTTTTTACTTTTTTTTTTGACTCTCACAAGCTAAAAAAAAACAACATGTTATTGGCTTCAAATCAAAACTGGTAATTCAAATACCGACAAAGAAACATGCTTGCTTCCGTGCAAAGGGCAGTGGGCTTTCTGCCCAAGGCCAGCTGGCTTGAATGTCCCAGCGGCCTCCCAGGGTTCTAATTATCTAGTGCTAATTATCTCTTACAAGGACCTACCCTAAAATCCTATGGCTCAAAACAGCAAACATGTAACTATATCTTAGGTTAGAAATTCTGCCTCCCAAACATCAAATGAGGCCATTCGAAGATATGCAGTTGGGCTATGAGACAGTCTCATTCACATGCCTAGAAGGCGGGGCTCGACGGGGCTCCCCTTGTACTCCAAGTAGTCTCAGGATCTCTCCATGTCTTTTCTCCAGCAGGGTAGCCAGGACACTTACATGGCGTCTCAGGGCTCCAAATGCTAGCTAGCATTCCGAAAGACAGGAAGTAGAAGGTGCCAATCTCTTAAGACCAGGACTGGAAATGAGCCCAGCGTCTTTCTTACGCATCTGCTATACTCTTGTCAATGTAGCCATAGAGGCCGTGTAGTTTCAAGGGGAGGATAACAGCCCCAACCTCTTGATGGGAAGAATGCCAGAGGGCTTTCAGCCCTCTTAGTTCCATCACACCTTCGTATCTGCCATCTAGGAAGTTGCAGCACACTCGAGCAGTGCCAGAGATATCCAGCCCCCACGGAGCACATTTTACGTTCCCTTTTTGGAGTGAGTGTATCCATAATGACCCCTCAACTCCATGAAAGCAGAGAGGGAAGGCCAGACCAGTGGCCAGGAGAATCAGAGAAGGTACACTCCTGGGCTCCCTGAGTGGCATCAGTGAAACACCTAGAATTCAGCTAAGCCCAGAGCTATGTGGGATGGAGCTAAGAACACCAAGGTTGCTCAGTGTGGTTTGTCCACCACCTCACTGAGACCCCTGACCAAGGCACCAAGTCCGATGGTCACATTTCTGTTGTTATCTTGACTTCCGAGTAGGACTGGACACAGTTCAGCAGTCTCTCATTCTTTAAACATTATTGTCTCTTGGTTCCCATGACAACATACCTCAATTTTCCTCCTACTTCAAGGTCCATTTTTCTCCATCACTTTTGCTACCTCCTTCTTCTAAAATCTCTAAAGACTGGAGCGCATCAGGGCTTTGTCCAAGGCTTAGTTTCTTCCGTATCTACACGTTCATCTCTCACGTTTTCCCAGGCTTCAAAAAGTTCATCTACGGATGTTCTCCAAGTTTGAATCTCTAATCTAGACTTCATTTGTGAACTCCAGGTTCATATTTCTGGCTGACTATTTGACACTTTCACTTGGATGGAAATAGACATTTCCAACTTATGACCAAAACAAAATTCTTTTTATCCCCTCAAATCCTATTTCTCCCCAGGCTTTCATATGTACCCCAGTTGCTCAATCAAAGATTTAGGAGTCATCCTTGGGTTAACCCTTTTCCTTCAGTCCCCAGCCCCCATCACCCTCTCAACCTCCAAACCTCCGTCACCCACCACATCTAATTTATCAGCAAGCTATCTTAGCATTACCTCCAAAATGTATCCTAAATCCAGCCATTTAGGATTTAGACCACCTCCTGCCTCGTCTGCAACAGGAA
>JAPYYJ010002864.1:0-12227 GCA_028533885.1 Nasua narica | reverse complement strand
TGCAGACATTACTACTCTAAGCCTGAAGGCATAGGTGAGGAAACGGCATTAGTGGAACCCAGGAAAAATGGAGCCATAAAATTAGGATCACCACAAAGGAGCTGTGGCTACAAAAAGAGGTAGCTACCATTTAAACCAGCAAGGAAATAAAGGGAGTGTGGAATAATAACTTGGGCTCTCTCTCCCCACATCTTTATTCTCTTGCTGCCTTGCAGTGGCCAAACCCCACAAAAATTCAGAGTGCAAGAGAGTGCAAGTGAGGAATTTATAGATAACCAGCTTCCTAGAGCAAAGACGAGGGAAGAAGAGGGCAATGAATGGTCTCAAGAGACAAGTGAAGAATAATCAGGGCTGACAAACTGAGATTCACTAATGGGAAGCATATTTTAGATCAAGTTTTAATCTCAACTTCCTTGCTTACCTGGGAAAGTAACCAAACTGACAAAGATGATAACCAATGACCAGATATTCCCCACAGCCTATAATCCAGCTAAGATTTTTCTTCACCATTCTTTCCTTTCCTGAGGAAACAATCAGAGGGGAAGTTATGTCTTAGGCTTCTATTGACTGACAGCCAGGAAAATTCAGTAAAAATTAACCTCACTGAAGGAATGGGTAAAATTTTCCTTGGTCTACTTTATAAAACTGATTTCCCCTTCTTAATAGCAAACTGGACCATATAACAGGTCAGAGACAATAGAAGACTTGTATGGAGATTCTGATATGAGCTACAAAGACCACTGCAAGCTGGAACCTTATGTTGTAGATGCCTACATCACTCCTGTTGATATCAGCTTCTAAATTCTGAAAAAGGGGGAGTCTGTTTTACCAAAGTTACTGTTTAAAAAAAAAACCAGTTTGTTTTGTTTTGTTTTGTTTTGTTTTGTTTTTTATAAAACCCATCACAGAGAGGGATAGGGCGGCTCGATTATGGACCTTGGGGAGGGTATGTGCTATGGTGAGTGCTGTGAATTGTGTAAGACTGATGATTCACAGACCTGTACCCCTGAAGCAAATAATACATTATATGTTAATTTAAAAAAAAAACCATCACAGGAAAACCTCGTATCTACTAGGTAGGGGAGAATGGTAAAATGGGATCTAATTTTTGGTCGAACAAAAGTTAGAGTAAATCCATGTTGTCCATGAGTACCCTCAAAATGACCACAGAAATTGAGAGACTAACCAATGAAAACGTATGTTGTGAAAGTTTATATCAAAATACAATACAAAGGAGAGCCTGCCTCAGTGGGTTGAAGCCTCTGCCCAGGCTTGGGTCATGATCTCAGGGTCCTGAGATTGAGTCCCCGCATCGTATGGGCTCTCTGCTCAGCAGGGAGCCTGCTTCCTCCTCTCTCTCTGCCTGCCTCTCTGCCTACTTGTGATTGCTCTCTGTCAAATAAATAAATAAAATCTTTAAAAAAAAAGAAGACAAAATCCAAAAGTTTATAAAGGAATAATTATTTTTAATGTAAACATGTAAAAATATTGAGATAACTTGGACAAAAATAAATAAAATTATAATTTTTTGTTCACTGTTTTTAAAATGTGTGTGGTCTCTGGCATTAGCATAGTCTAACCAGATTGATTTGTGATCAATTCATAAACTGTGTAGCTAGGGCCCATATTTAACTTAGAAAACATAACCAAATCAGGAAGTAAAACAACAAAAAACAAATCTCACCAAAAAGTTTGTCCCTTATCTAGTTCTGACGGAAATATGTATAACCACTTAGATTTTTTACCTCTGAAATTGAGTTTCATCAAATTAGTAAAATTGTTTTATCAAAGATGTGTAACGCCTGACAGTTTTACTATTATATAGTATTCTCATTGATTCAAGTCTCTTCAGATTCTGATAGCATATATGTGTATTTTATTTACATAACTACGCATACATTATTATGTATTTACACCCAGAAAACTAATATAAAAATGGCACGTACCCATACACCCATATTAAATGGGATCCAGCATTATTGTAGGCTTTACATTGTCTACTGGTCAACTTAATGTCACTGTGAGTCCTTTAGCTGGATTGATGGCCTTGTGGGGGAGGGGCATCTATACTCTTCTAGAACAAGTCCCAAGAGATCAGCTCCTACAACTTCTAACACTTTATTATTGGTTAATTTGGGGTTTCTTTCACTCAGATGACATAGTTAGAAGGATGTCACTGCACAGATCAATACGTAGTGCCTTGCCATTGATGTGCCCGTTACCTTAAACAACAGCTGTGTCTACAACCATCTCCTGAGTAGTCAGGATACTAATTATTGTAAGTATGCTATACTTAAAGTGACTCTTCAAGAAATTCTGACCTCTTCATGTAAAATTCAGCTTACTGCACACTCAGCAAGAGCTTTCATGGTTTGTTTTCCTGACAACGGAGACTTTTTCTGTCTACTATCAAGGGTATGCAAAAGGTTCCATTCACAGGGAAATTAAAATGCACATGTAACAGTTTTAAGCAATAAGAACAGATGATGAATTTATTAAAAGTAGATGATGCCCGCAAATTTGATGTCTTCTAATTATAGTTATGTTAATTTTCTTATTTGGCTTCTACTTGCTTTCTGAAACTTACTTTTATAGAAAAAATTCATATATATATGTGTGTATGTACATACATATATACACATATATACATACATATACATATATACATACATATATATGGATGGATTTGAAAATAATATATTGTTATTTTCTTAATATTTTTCTCTCAAGAACTCTTCAAAGGAATGATCCTTCATTTTTTTTAATTTGTTAGAATTCAATCTGTTGGAGACAACAACAATGTATAAGACTGCTCAAATTATTCTGTTCACAGATATATGCCTTGCTTAAGCCTTTATACTTACTCTTAAGTTTAATGGAAACTGAAATAAATGTTTTATCACATATACATGAAATATTAACCATAAGTTGCATAGGAGGAGTGAGAAGGTAGCAAGAAATATGACTAGTTCCATCCTGTAGAAATTTTGTAGGAATCAGTTATAAACTTTTAAAAAGGTTGCACCTTTAAAATTCATGCAAAAAAATCATGTATCGGATAGAAATTATAACAAATTAATGTCAGTTACATAATTTAACTTTTGTAAGTGTCTTTCACTTTTTTTTAATTTAAGAAAGTATACTATGTGATTTCCATTTGACCATTATTCTAATATTTTATATACTGCCTTTTCAGTCATTTATTCTAGCTGTGAAGATTTCTCACACTAATATCTGTTAAAAATCCTAAAATACAATTCTAATAGCCTATATAATGGCTTGTTTCTTATTGATTTGTAAGTTCATTTAATTATTATATAATTTATGTAAAATTAAGTACACATATCTAAGGTGCTTAGGGAGATGAATTTAGATAATTTTGTATACCCATGTGATTGTCACCCAAAACCAGGTATATAACATTTTCATTGACCCAGAAACTTTCCTAATGCATATTTCCAATCAATACATTCATTCCTGAACCCCTTTCTGTTTCCTTTTACTATATATTAATTTTGCCTGTTCTTGCACTCCAGATAAATATAATCATAAAGTAGCATTTTTGTGTTTGATTTCTTTTGTTCAATGTATTTTTGAAGCATTTCCAGGCTTTTGTGTATTATTTTTTCATCAGTATTTTATTATTGAAATCAACTTCAATGTGTTGATCCCTTTTCTACTTGATGGACCTTTAGGTGTTTTTAGGTTTTGGCTACTATAAATAATGATACTTCAAATATTCTAGTAGGAATCTTTTAATGGACATCTTGAGTAGATACCTAGAAGTGAAATTGTCCATTCCCTCTCTCTCTTTTGCACCTTCACTTTCTCTATCTCTTTTTTAATTAATTTTGATTGGGTTTATCAATTGTATTAATCTTTTCAAAGAACCAACCTTTGGACTTGATCTTCACTGTTGTTTTCTGTTTCTTACATTATTTATTTCCACTCTCATTTTAATTACACCCTATTTTCTAAAAATCTTTGGGTTTAATTTGCTCTTCTTTTCCTGACTTTTTAATGTGGAAACTTAAGTTGTGGATTTTACACATTTCATCTTTAGTAACAGAGATGAAGCCATAAATTTACTTCCAAGCACAACTATAGCTGAATTTTAAAATGTTGTGATTTTTATCATTTAGGTAGAAATATTTTCTAATTTTTTCATAATTTTTTCTTTGTATTTTATATGTAATCTCTTTGATATTCACATAGAATTAATTTTTGCGAGGTAAATTTAGGGAATCATTTCTGTACATGGAGTTATCCACTTTGCTTAAAAAAAAAAAAATACCTAGTCTTTCCTCATTGAATTACTCTGGCATAATTGTCAAAAATCACTTGACATATACATAAGTATGACTCAATTTCTGTTCCACCAATTAATATGTCTGTCCTTATTACTATACCTTTACAGGAAGCCACAATACCCAGTAATAAGAATCTTTCATCTTTTTTGTCTTGTCTTGTTTTGTTTGCAAAATTGTTTTGGCTATTTTGCGTATCCACATAGTTTGAATCAGCAAGTCAAAGGAAAAAAATTAATAATATTGTGTGAGGAAAAGAACTTGAGCATATATTTTCCTCTGTCCTATATAGCTAAACAAAATACACCTTACAAATGGATTTTGTTAAAGGGTCAAAGAATACACCCTCCATGCAAGTTTGCCTACTTCTTCACATGAAATAACTATAATTTAATTTAAATAAATGTAATTTATTTGTAATATTACACAACAATTCATTGTATTTAGTTTAATTCCTATTTAGTTTATTTATGTAATCTGTAATTAACTTGTCATATGTAATATATTAAAAAGTAATGTGATTTTATAAAGCAGGGAACAAATTATGACATTTTCTCATAAAAAATGCTAATAGTCTTTTCATATTAACATTTTTCTGCTTGTTCTATTTTCTTATAAAGAATTAGGCTTTCTAAAGAGGATTAGATATATTAAGTTGCTCATTCATGGTGTTCTATTTCTGGACTTTCTATTTTGTTCATTGATCTGTCTTTTTAGTTATATATTAGCACCACAACATTCTAATTATAATAAATTTTAAACATTTTAAATATTTGATAAAGCTATTTCCTTTAATCCCTCAATTCTCTTCTCTTTTAGAATTTCCCTGGCTATTTTCATTTATATCATTTTCCCTACACATATAACACATAGACATAAACACAAACACACACAAAGGTATATGTGTGCATGTATACATATATTTTTATTGCAGTGATATTTTTCTTATATATTCTGTAGGGAAAATTAACAGTTTTTCAATGTATAGTTCTATTATTTCAGTAAATATATGCTTTTCTATTTATTGCTACATTTCTCAATATATTTGCAAAAGTTTCTCTATATACACACTCAATAGTTCTTGTTACACTCTCTCTAGGACTTTTTTTGTAGTAATTTATTTATTTATTTTACATCTCGATTCTTTTAAATTTAAATTTTTTATTTTTTTAATTTTAATTCAGTTAACTAATATATAGTGTATTATTAGTTTCAGAGGTAGAATTTAGTGATTCATCAGTCTTATATAACACCCCATGCTCATTCATTTCATCATGTGCTCTCCTTAATGTCCATCACCTTATTATCCCTGCCCCCAAAACCCTCCCCTCCAGCAACTCTCAGTTTGTTTCCTATGATTAAGAGTCTCATATGGTTTGTCTCCCTCTCTGGTTTCATCTTGTTTTATTTTTCCCTCCTTCCCCTATGATCTTCAGTTTTATTTCTTAAATTCCACATATGAGTGAAATCATATGACAGTTGTCTTTCTCTAACTGACTTATTTTGCTTAGCATAATACCCTCTAGTCCCATCCACATCATGGCAAATGGCAAGATTTCATTTTTTGATGGCTGCGTAGTGTGTGTGTGTGTGTGTGTGTGTGTGTGTGTACACACTGCATCTTCTTTATCCATTCATCTGTTGATGGACATCTGGGCTTTTTCCATAGTTTGGCTATTGTGGACATTGCTGCTATAAACATTGGGGTGCAGGTGTCCCTTTGGATAATTACATTTGTGTCTTTGGGGTAAATACCTACTAGGGCAATTGCTGGTTTGTAGGGTAGCTCTACCTTCAACTTTTTGAGAAACCTCCATATTATTTTCCAGAGTGGTTATACCAGCTTGCATTCCCACCAACAGGGTGAGAGGGTTCCCCTTTCTTTGGGTCCTCACCAACCTCTGTCATTTTCTGACTTGTTAATAAAGAGAATTAGTCAAGGAATCATGTAGAAGGTGGACACAGATGTACTAGTTTGCATTCTGAAATGCTTTGAAATACAAAGGAGTTGGAATCAGGCAAGGAGTGCAAGATCAAGCATGCTAAAGTGCTAATAAGTCAAGGATTTGAAAGCTGTGTCATCATTGTGTGATGATAAACACATTTATAACTCTTAAGAGATTTGTTTCATATAATGTTTGAGCTAAAACCAGATTACAAATGTTATTTGTAGGTAGAAAGAAGGTCCAAATTACTCTTTCAAAAATGTTGATGGTTAAGGAAAGTAAAGAGAGAAGTTAATAGCTTGAAGAATTAAATGGATTCCAAGAAGCATCTTTTCTTTTTAGTCTGTAAAAGTTCTAACTATGCTCTAACCATTGTAAAAATAGGCTTAGCAAAAAGAGTAAAAACCAAACTAGTCTAATTGGCAATCTGAAGAAAAGGAGTGAGGACAGCCTTCAAAATGAGAGGAAATTTGGCTTTTACTTCTAGCTCCACCCCTGATTCACTTTATGATTTGAGGAGTTTCTTAGCTACTCTCAATCTCAATCCTTTCATATGTAAAATCTGGAAATAATCACCTCCCAGGCTGAGTTTTGGTAATGGGCCCAAACTTTACCTAGCACCAATAAAAGTTGCTAAAGACATCTTCAATAAAATGTAGAGTGGGTGGTCTTGCCCCACTGAGAGTAAACATTGTAAAGGGCATGCCGGTTTTAGATTTTGAGTTGTGAGAAATTAATGGGATCAGGTGTCAAATAACTTCAATTTTCTCAATAGGGGAAATAAGTAAATCTCCTGAGGGTCAGGTACTTGTAGAAAGTGAAGAAGGCTTGGAAAAAGTCACTGGAAAAAAATTGGTAGGAGATCAGGAAACTAATTAATTAACAACTAGTTGCAAAAGTACAAGCTGTAGCATAATATTCTTGAGTTCTGCATATACATCCACAACTCAGTAGACTGTCTATATTACTGCTGAACTAGAGATCCAAAAACATGAGAACCTCATACCAAAATACACAACTCAAGGTTTCTCTTCCAAAACTTGTCTGGATTGGCTGAAAAATGCCTGTAAATTTTGCATGAGGAAAGTTTTTGAAATAAATATAAAGGAGACATTTTCTCCTTACAAGATCACTTTTGTTCTTAATAAAAACTACCTACAAGAATGTTGGACACAAAAGTCTGTTATTAAAAACAATATATAGTGTATATTTGTTTTGTTTTGTGGTTGTATAGATCATGTGTACTGTTTGAAATATAAGATTTGAAAGCACATGTCTTCGTCGGATCATCAGTTTTGAACTGAATGTTTTAGCCCCCTAAATTCATATGTTGAGATCTAATCTCCAATGGAATGGTATGTGAAGGTGGAGCCTTTGGGAGATAATTAGGTCACAAGGGTGGAGCCCTCTTGAATGGGATCAGTGCCCTTCTGATAGGAGACCAGGAAGCTAGCTTTCTGCCATGTGAGGATAGGCAATGAGATAGACCTCTACAACAAGGAGAAGGGCCCTCAACAGTCACAGAATTGACTGACACCTCAACCTTTGATTTCTCGGCCTCCAGAATTGTGAGAAAAAACTTTCTTTTGTCGATAAACCACCCACCCAGTTTATGCTATTTTATTTTAGTAGCCTGAACTGACAAGACACTATCACATAGAGAAATGGATATAATAACTTGAACGTTCTCATCCAAGTATCCCTGGAATGTTCCACCTGTAAAACAGCAAGAGGAAGTTATTATTAATATTACCATTTTAGGTACAGACTAATAAGACTAATGCATATTTTGAGGTCAGCTTAACTAGTTAGATCATGATTCTCAGCTAGAACAGCACAGTGGTTTTGTGGAGCCCAACTGCCTTGGCTCATATCTCGGTTCTATCTGCTACTTATGAGAACTAAACCTCTTAGTTCTTCATTTTCTCCTTCCGTAAAATTTAAAATAATATTAGTGCTTACTTCCTAGAGATATTATGAAGATGACACCATATATTCATACAAACCATCTAGAAGACTGCCTGAAATAGAGTATGTGCTCATTTAGATATTAACTACCATTATTCTACTAATATTACTGTTACCAGTTATAGCTCTTCTGATCTCTGACCTAAATCACAACTCTAAATTTTGTGATAAATTTCAAATTTGTGCCCTCAGCTGTAGGAAATCTAAGGGGGCCATAGTTGAACCAGCATTTCCATTTCTAATATGTGAAAATATCTTAGACTGCAAGAACTGTGCACAAAGGGTAGTAGCAAAAGTGAATTCTATATCAAGATATTAAATATTTATAATCCTATAGTCCATAGCTGGATCATGTATGGACTTTATTAATTACAATCTTGACTTCTTGATAATCTTACTAATATTGAATTCTATGTTCAGTGACAAGTATTTTATTTATTATTATAACTACTAGCTAAAAATTTTAAAAGGACAGATGAAGCAAGTAGGTTTCTTTGAAGTGATCATGAACCACAAAAACCAGTTTCCTTTTTACAGGGACTCAGAAAAGTTCATTGATTCACCTATGCTCACACAACAAGCAAGTGGTAGAATGGAAATTAGAATTTAAATCACATGACCCTTAGATTAATATTCTTTAACAATGCAGCCATCTAAATAGCAAATTATTTCATTGTGTATAAGTTTAGAATTTACAAACTGACCGAACACCTAATTTTTTATGATTTTCACAACAAATCTATGATATGAGTGTTCCCGCATTTTGTGCTAATATACAAACATTTTGAAAGTTCAATAACAGGACCAATCCTGTGAAAGTTCAACCACAGTACTAGTTACCATAGCTAGTAAATGACAGGTCCAATCAAAACTACACACACACGGGGCACCTGGGTGGCTCAGCTGGTTGAGCGACTGCCTTCGGCTCAGGTCGTGATCCTGGAATCCCGGGATCGAGTCCCACATCGGGCTCCCTGCTCTGAGCGGAGCCTGCTTCTCCCTCTGACCTCTCCCCTTTCATTCTCTCTCTCTCTCTCTGTCTCAATTAAATAGAATAAATCTTAAAAAAAAAAAAAAACTACACACACACACACACACACATACTGCTATGATCTAAACATTTGAGTCTCCCCAAATTCATATGTTGAAATACCAATGCCCAATGTGATATTATTTGGAGGTGGAAACTCTGGGGCCTGATTGGATCTGGAGAGCAGGTTCCTCATGAATAAGATGAATGCCTATTGTAAAAGAGCCCCAGGGGCTTCTTTGCCCTTTCTACTAGGTAAGGATAGAATGAACTGTGACCCAAAAGAGAGTCCTCACCAAACCATGCTAGCATTCCAATCTAGGACTTGCAGCCTCCAAAAACGTGAAAAATAAAGTCTTGTTGTTTACAAGTTACGGCAGTCTGTAGTATATGGTGACAGCCACGTGAATGGATAAAGACACACAAACAAATAGACAAACATATTTAATAAAGAGGCTCAATCTGATTCCAACCCATTGGCTTCCCCATTCATAACAGGGCTTTAATTCCAATATAATGCTTGGGCATCCAGAATTAAATTCTGTAATTAGCAAACATATATAAAGGACAAACAGCTAAATTTAAAAAAAAGAGTGCTGAAATTTAGAATTCAATGGAATTTCAAGTAATAACAGCTTAAGCCTGCAGGCTGTCACTTCACATATGAAACAATGATTCCCACTGTTTTTCTGGTTGACACGATTTATTAAAACCTCTCAACATACACGAAATAAAATTACGATAAGCCCCCAAATCCAACACAGAAAGCCTCGCACGAAACATTTAAGCCATAATTTACCTTGGAGAGTCAGGAAAAAGAAACCCGAGAAAAATGAGAAAAGTTCAAAAAAGTCATTTCAACATCCCAGTAGAGTTAAAGACCATTTTCAAGTATCCTCGTTCAGATGTTTTTATAATTGCGTGGATCCTACACCACGTTCTACCAGTTCTCAAGTGGCTGTACCCAGAAGGTGGTGACTGTTTCTGATGGGCTGCTTGCTTGCTTTTATTTTCATTTCCTGTATGAGACTGAGATTGCCGTTTGGGGAGAGTTAAATCTACTTGAAGCACAAGAATCATTTGTCCCATGTGGAGGCAGCTTCAATGAATAGCTTTCCATTTCTTATTCATCCTGACTTTACAATTGGGATGCTTAGCATGATAGGATTTCATTTTGTTCGCTCTCTGCATCACACAGCTTTCTTTCTTTCTGGTTACTCAGGCCAAAATTTGGAGCATCATGTTTCAGATGGCATTCTGGCAGGGACTCTCATCTGTAGATTGGGTTCGTCTCGGCATGGTGCGCTTCTCAATTATTTGCTTGTTGTTGAATATGCCTCGTAGCGCTCAGGTGGCGGGGGTCGGGGGTGGGATTGTATCAGTACAGCACTGATATAAAGAAAAGCTCACGTCTTTTATTTTCTTAGCAAGACAAAATAAAGAAAAAATGGGATTAATTTCTTGATGACAATTTCGTAGTCTTCTTTCCAGTCAAGAAATCCCTCCTTATCTAGTGGCTGAGCATCTGATACAAATTAGCTCTAACCAATGCGTTATGGTACAAATGTATGTATTTACATTTTCCAAAGCTCTGCGTTTTCATACAATATATTTTTTTAAGATTTTATTTATTTATTTGACAGAGAGAGAGAGAGAGAGAGAGAGAAATCATAAGTAGGCAGAGAGGCAGGCAGAGAGAGAGGGGGAAGCAGACTCTCCGCTGAGCAGAGAGCCCGATGTGGGGCTTGATCCCAGGACCCTGAGATCATGACCTGAGCTGAAGGCACAGGCTTTAACCCACTGAGCCACCCAGGCGCCCCTTGTTTTCATACAATATTTGCAGTGAAACAAAAGCAAGCACTCATTGAAAAAGTAATAAAATCAAAGGTGAACACTATACCAAAGAGGTAATTCAGAGGGCACGAAAAGTAACTAAAGGTAATTTTCTTTTAAACAGACAACTTTTATGAAGATGACAATTGAAATGGCTGTCACAGATACAAATTTGTAAGAATGCATAGCTCGTAACTATAGGCCAGAGGCTTTCATCCTTGAAAAGTTGGATTTAACACTTTAAATCTGAAAAGATTTCCATAAAAGGGGTGACATTTAAACAATTCATCAAGGATAAGCACATATTCTCCAAAAAGTAACTATTAGTGGACAGAAGAAAAAATTCCACCATAAGGATACAGATTCTAGAAAGGCATAGAAATATAACAAGGCATAAAGAGTTTTAAAAAAAAATGATAGTTTTTCTATTTGTTTTTGTGATGTGGAAAAAGCATTCAGGGAAGATGATACTAAAAATATGGTTGCTGCCATGTCTTCGGGGTCTGTGTATAAGATATTAGTGAGTTTGGAAATTTTTCTCTGATCAGTAGGGAGTTAAGTTTTTATTTATTGAAACAGATGAGTTAGTTTTTTTGTTTTTTTTTATGAGTTAGTTTTTTTTATAAAATACATAAAACAAGCGGATTTGTTTAGTTTTTGAAACATGAGTTTGTTCAACATTATACTTTAAAAAATTATTTCTGACAATCATATGAAGGATACTTTGGATTGAGAGTGATTGTGGAGAACATACCTGTTTGAAGCCTCCTCAGTAATTCACCCAGCATATGTTGAAGAACTGAATGAAGACAGAAGTATGATGGTAGGGGAGAAAATGTAAGACATTTAGGAGGTCAAGCTGACTAACCTTGGTGACTGATCTATAGTGTAAGAAAGGAGTCGAGGATAAAGCACATTCCAAGCTTGTGAAATATAAAGAATTACATTTAATAAAATCCATACAATATGGGAGGAGTGAGATGAACACATTTGGGAGAAAGGCTGTTTTCACTTTGGATATAATGCTGCTAAAAGTTGGATTACAGGATTGGAGCACAGGAACCAAAGAGGGCTGGAAATACGGACTTGGGACTCACTGCTATAAATGATGGTTTATATCCTAGAATTGCAGGTAAGTTCCCA
>JAPYYJ010002863.1:0-12229 GCA_028533885.1 Nasua narica | reverse complement strand
AATCTCTTCTCCATTCCTACTGTTTTGCATTTCAAGGATGTTGTATAAATGGAATAATATAGTATGTAATCTGTTAAGCTTGGTTTTTCCATTCAGCACAATTCTCCATACATCCAGTCAGTCAATCCCCAAACACTAAGCTAACTCTGGATTTTATAATTGTTTCCTTGTTCCTTCTTACCCCAAACAAGTTTGACACTGTGGCCCCAGCCAACCAAACTTTCCTATTTTCTTCTTTCTTATTCTTTAATCTATTTTTAAAAAATGATTTTTTAAATTTATTTTTAGAGTGAGGGAGAGTGTGACCATGGAAGTTGGGGGAGGGGCAGAAGGAGAGAGAGAATGAGAATCTCAAGTAGACTCTGTGCTGAGTGGACAGCCTGCCATGGGGCTTGACCTCATGACCCCTGAGATCATGACCTGAGCCCAGACCAAGAGCTCGATGCTTAACTGACTGAACCACTCAAGTGTACTCTTATTCTTTAATATTTATCCTATAAAAAGCTAATGGGGCCTTTCTGCCCCATTTTGCAGTTCTCCAAAGGGATATTGCTCACTTCATAAATCATTGCAGTTTTTTTTTGTATAACTTAACTTGTATTCTTTGATAGTTTTTTAAAGAATCATTTGATACAAAATAGTTTTTAATTTTAGCGAAGTCCAATTTATCCATTTTTTCATTTCTTGCTTGCACTTTTGGTATTGTATCTAAAAACACATTGCCAAACCCAAAATCATGAAGATTTACCTTAATGTTTTCTCCTAAGAGTGTCATGATTTTAACTCTTATATTTAGATCTTTGGTCCATTTTGAGTTAATTTTTATATATGATGTGACATAAAGTCCTACTTTATTTTTTGGTGTGTGGATATCCTGTTATCTCAGCACCGTTTGTGGAAGAGACTATTCTTTCTGCGCTGAATGTTCTTTGCACTCTTGTTGAAAATTATTTGATCATATATGTATGGTTTTATTTTTAGACTCTCAATTCTATTCCACTGATCTATATGTGTATTCACATGTCAGTTCCAAATTGTTGTGATTTTTATTGTTTTATACTAAGTTTTGAAAATGGGAAGTGTTAGAACTCCAATGTTCTTTTCTCATGATTCTTTAGGTTATTTGGGTTCCTTATAATCTTTGTGTGTGTGTGTGTGTGTGTGTGTGTGTGAGAGAGAGAGAGAGAGAGAGAGATTTTTAAAATTCGTACCTTTATCTTTCTTGCTTTTCTGCTCATTGGTTTGTTTTTACCTTTTATTTGTGCTATGGTGAGTGCTGTGAATTGTGTTAGATGAATCAGACCTGTACCCTTGAAACAAATAATACTTTATAGGTTCCTTATAATCTTATATGAATTTTTGGATCAGATTTTCCATTTACACAAAAAGGTCATTGGGATATTTAATGGGAATTGCATTGGGTTTGCAGGTCTGCTTTGGGGAATATTGCCATTTTAACAATATTTATTTTTCCAGTTCATGAAAATGGGGTGTCTTTCCATTTTTAGATTTTCTTTAATTTCTTTCAGCAATGTATTGTAGTTTTCAGTGTGTAAGTCTTGCATCATTTTGTTTAAATTTATTCCTAGCTATTTTCTCCCCCTCCTCCTCCTCCTCCTTTTTCATCAACATATAATGTATTTGTTTCAGGAGTACAGGTCTGTGATTCATCAGTCTTACACAATTCACAGCACTCACCATAGCACATACCCTCCCCAATGTCTATCACCCAGCCATCCCATCCCTCCCACCCCCTTTTTTTAATGATATTATAAATGCAATTACTTTCTTAATTTTCTTTTTGGATTGTTCACTAGAGATGTGTAGAAATGCAACTTATTTTCATGTGTTGATCTTATAGTCTGTAACTTTGCTGAATTCATTTATTATCCCTAATAATTTTTTTAGTGTGGATTCTAACAGGTTTTTTATATAATGAACCATGTGAAGAGATGATTTTACTTCTTTCTTCCCAGTCTGAATACCTTTTATTTCTTTTTCTTGCCTTATTGCTCAGGCTAGAACTTCTACTACAATTTCGACTAGAAGTGGTGAAAGGGAACATCCTTGTCTTGTCCCTAACCTTAGGAGGGAAGCTTCCAGTCTTTACTATTGAGTGTGCTGTTAACTATGGGTTTGTCTTAAATGATCTTATCATGATAAAGAAATTATTTTCTAATCTTAGTTTTCTGAGTGCTTTTATTAGGAAAGGCTAATCAAATGTCTTTTCTGTATCAACTGAGATCATGTGTTTTTTTCTCTTTCATTCCATTAATGTGGTATATTACATTTATTGATTTTCATGTGTTGAACCACCCTTGCATTCTGGGGATAAATCTCACTTAGTCATGTTCCTTTTTTAATATAATGATCCTTTTAATATGGTGTATGTATGATCTTTCTTTTAGATTTTATTTATTTATTTGACAGAGAAAGAGAAATCACGAGTTGGCAGAGAGGCTGGCAGAGAGAGAGGGGGAAGCAGGCTCCCTGCTGAGCAGAGAGCCCAATGCGGGGCTTGATCCCAGGACCCTGAAATCATGACCCGAGCCAAAGGCAGAGGCTTTAACCCACTGAGCCACCCAGGTGCCCCTGTATGATCCTTTTAATATAGTGCTGGATTTAGTTTGCTAGTGTTTTGTTGTGGATAATTACATCCATATTCATAAGGGGTATTGGTTTTTAGTTTTCTTTTCTTGTGGTATCTTTGCCTTTGATATAAAGGTAGTACTGGCCTCATAGAGTAAGTTAAGGCACATTCCTTCCTATTCTATTTTTCTTTAGAAGATTTTGAGGATTAGTGAGAATTCTTTAAATGGTTTTGCAGAATTTAAAAGTGAAACCATCTGGTCCTATACTTTATTGGGAAGTTTTTGAATGATTCAACCTCTTTACTTGTTATAGGTTTGTTGAGAGTTTTTATTTTTCTTGTGTCAGTTTCAATAATTTATATATTTCTAGGAATTTCTTCCTTTCATCTAGGTTATCCCATTGGTTGGTGCACCATTATTCATAGTGTTCTTTATTAATCTTTTTATATATGTAATACTGGTAGTAATGCCTTTAATTTCTGATTTTAGTAATTTGTATCTTCTCTTTTTTCTTAGTCATAGTTTAACTAAAGTTTTGTCAATTTTGTTGGTCCTCTCAAGGAACCAACTTTTGGCTTCATCAATACTCTATTTCATTTATTACTACTCTCAACTTCATTATTTTCTTCTTTTTTTCTGGCTCTCTCTTTAGTTTGCTCTGTTTCTGTAGTTGCTTTAAGATGTGAAGTTAGGTTATGGTCTCAGATCTTTCTTCTTTTTAATGTGTATATTTTACAGCTATAATTTTCTCTCTGAGCAGGGCTTTTGCTGCATCCCATAAACTTAGTGTTTATGTTGTGCCTTTTATTTTCATTAATCTCTAAGTATTTTCTAATTTCCTTTTTGATTTCTTCCTTGACCCATTGATTATTTAGGAGTATGTTGTTAAATTTCTACATATTTGTGAAATTTCCAGTTTTCCTATGGTTATTGATTTTGAGGTTAATTCCATCGTGGCTGGAGAACATACTTTGTATGATTGTAATATTTAAAAACTAATTGAGACTTGTTTTGTGGACTAACACATGATTTGTCCTGGAGACTGTTCCATGTGCACTGGAAAAGATGTTTCTTCTGCTGGTGTTGGGTGGACTGCTTTATAACTGTCTGTTACATCTCATTTGTTCAAGTACTCAATATCCTTATTGACCTTTTATTTAGATATTTTCTACATATATGGACAGTGAGGTATCAAAACCTCCAACTGTTATTTTAGAACTGTCTATTTCTCCCATCAATTCTGTCAATATTTGCTTTATGTATTTTGGGGTTATACTATTTGAGGTATATATTTATAATTATCAATATATAATGTTACTAATGTTATATTTTTCACACTTTTTTGCCAGGAAATGGGCATTTTATTTTTTACTTTTTTTTTTTTATTCATTAGAGAGAGAGACTGAGAATGAGAGGAGAGAAGGTCAGAGGGAGAAGCAGACTTCCCGCAGAGCCAGGAGTCCGATATGGGACTCAATCCCGGGACTCCGGGATCATGACCCGAGCCGAAGGCAGTCGCTTAACCAACTGAGCCACCCAGGCGCCCCTTATTTTTTACTTTTTTGATGATAAGTTTTTTTATTAGCATATAATGTATTATTTGCCCCAGGGTACACATCTGTGAATCATCAGGCTTACACATTTCATAGCACTTACAATACACATACCCTCCCCAATGTACATAACCCAGCCACCCTTTCTCACACTTTCTATTAAAAATCTATTTTCTCTGATAAAAGTACAGCTTCCCCAGCTCTCTTTTGCTTTCTGTTTGCATGGTAAGAAATGGTACTGGAGCTGCTGGGTGGCTTAGTCAGTTAACTGTCTGACTTCAGCTCAGGTCATGATCTCGGAGTCCTGGGATGGAACCCTGCATTGGCCTCTGTGCTCAGCAGGGGGTCTGCTTCTCTCTCTCTCTCTCTCTCTCTCTCTCTCTCTGCCCCTCCCCTGTTCATGTTCTTTTTCTCTCTCTCTCATAAATAAATAAATAAATAAATAAATAAATATAAAATCATAAATAAAATCTTGGAGCTCCTGGGTGGCTCAGTTGTTAAGCGTCTGCCTTCGGCTCATGTCATAATCCCAGGGTCCTGGGATGGAGCCCCGCATTGGTCTCCTGCTCAGTGGGAAGCCTGCTTCTCCTTCACCCACTCCGCCTGTTTGTATTCCCTCTCTCACTCTCTTTCTTTCAAATAAATAAATAAATAAAATCTTAAATAAATAAATAAAATCTTTAAAAAATAGTACCGTTTGCGGGGGTGCCTGGGTGGCTCAGTGGGTTAAAGCCTCTGCCTTCAGCTCAGGTCATGATCTCAGGGTCTTGGGAGCGAGCCCCGCATCAGGCTCTCTGCTCCTTTGGAGCCTGCTTCCATTCTCTCTCTGCCTACTTGTGATCTCTCTCTCTCTCTGTCAAATAAATAAACTCTTTAAAAAAAAATAGTACCGTTTGCATGGAAAAATTTTCCCTGTCTTTTGACTTTCAACCTGTTTGCTTCTTTCGATTTAAGGTGAATTTCTTGTACATGGCATATATTTGAATCATGGTATTCATCCATTCTGGTAATGTCTTTCTTCTAACTGTGGAGTCTAAATCATTTACACTTAAAGGAATTATTGATAAGGAAGGACTTAATTCTGATATTTTGTGGTTTATTTTCTGTATGTCTTATATCTTTTATGTTCCTCAACTTCTTCATATAGCTTTTTGGGTTTGATTGATTTTTTTATAGTATGCCATTTGATTCCCTCCTCATTTCCTTTTTTGTATATTTTAAGTTTGTTTTTCAGTTACTCTGGGGATTACAATTAATATCTTAAATTTATAGCAATGTAGTTTGCTTTGATATAAATTTATCTTCAATAGTAAAAAAAAAAATCTGCTCCTCTACAGCTTTATCCACCTCCCGTTTATGTTGTTATCACAAGTTCAATCTTTATACATTGTATGCTAGTTAACATACAATTTATAATTATTATTTTATGAATTTGGTTTTTTTAATCATATAGGAAACAAAAAGAGGAACAAAGAGCCCCACATTTTGAAAATAATGTATAACTGGTCCTAAAATAAAGTGTTCACAATTAGTCTTGGCTGCTGTTGGGGTTGTTCTCTGCATAGCACTTGTCTGAATGCATCTACAGAGAGAATAAATGAACAGACTTCATGAACAGGAATGCCTTACTTGGCAACATCCAGGAGAAAGTGGCTTCACCAGCTGACCAGATAGATACTAGACCAACTTTTCAGTCTGCTGACAGGGATACTCCACAGTTCAATTTTAGGGAGAGCTTGCTGCTACGTTTTCTTTACATCCTCCCAGTACTATGCCAAGAGGAAGAGAAATTTTGCTGTAGGTAATGGAAAAACTAGTGAGTTACACTATAATGTGAAGAAGAAAGTGTGCTAGTCAGGTATGGTAGATGTCTTGAGTCCTAGACACTCAGCTTTCTAAATTGTTGAATTGGCATTTTGTTTACTTGCTACTCTCTGTTGAGCCAAGCACCCAAAAGGCTGATTGGCTTTCAGTGTTTTGGTAAAATCATGGTCTGAAAAGTTGAGGATTGGATCTTGGGACATCGGTACCCCAGAGGGGTGTACTTATGAGAGGCCCATCTGCCTTAATAAGTATCGCTTGAAGCTGAGACATGTGTGATGAATTTTTACATTATATCCAAAACCCTTATTTGCCAAGCATATTAAAATTCATTTGACATTCCAAGTGAAAACTAACCCAAGCGTTGAGCTCCAAAAGACATGTCATGCATATTTAAGCCAAAGAGGTATATTTAATAAGCATATGATTAATGTCTGGAGCAGATTTACTCAATTTAAGTTTTATTTTGAGGTGAAAACATGACACTGAGATGGAAATAAATCAAATGATTAAGAACAGAGTTTCTGTTATCACCACATAATCTGACAATAAATCAGTGGAATAGAATACTTTTAAAAATGTTTATTAAGATTTTTGAGGTGTAGTACATTAATTTAAATCAACTAAAAGTTATTAAAAAACTACTATGTGCAGGGCTGGTAAGCAGTTATTATTCATAAGTGTGTGTGTGTGTGTGTGTGTGTGTGTGTGTGGTGGGCAAATAAAAGAATGTGTGAGAGATGCCACTTTCTGTCTTCAAAGAGTTTATGATATATGAAGAGAGATGAGTCATGCTTTAATCTGAGGCAAATGTAATGAATACTACAAGAAAAATTTTAAATGTTTCATGTGATTGCCAGGAATGATGTATTGCTTTGGTTTGGAGAAACTGGGAAAAGCATTACAGAGCAAATGATGAGATTTGAGGTCTATAGCTTTTCCATGAGACTTTTTCTAAGACCTCAGCTAATTGTCACCTGGCTTCCTACTGCACTCCTCTCAATATAACTGCTGTCAGTTACTTACCAATGACACCCTTATTGCTAAATGGAACAGGTACATGTCCATCCTTATCTAAACAGAATTCATAGCATCCTTACCCATCCTGCTTTCTTTGAAGATGATCCATTTTCAGCTTTAACTCTGATCCCAGATGGATGAGCCCTTGCCTACCTACTTGGGAGCAAGAGCTAGCTAGCATCATCACCCTGCACAACGACTCTTGGGATCATCTAGCAAAGATGTAACTATTAAAAAATGGTGCCTTGAAAAAATACATCACTTAGAAATGGGCATTCCAGAGAAGAGCAGCAGGCCAGACTGTCTGGGCGGGGCACCATGGAACCCACAGAAGAGAATCCAGACCAGGCCAGCACAAAAACAGATGAAAGGTCATCAGCACTTTGTGGTAAGGAAGGAGCAAACCATCCACTTTCGTCTGTACACAGCTCCCATCACATGGGCTACACCTTGGAAGTCATGACTGTTCTTCCTCACTGTCCCTTTCAACTATGTCATGAAACACAGAAACAATCTGAGATGTTGGTGTTGGTGAAGCTCTTCTCATCAAAGTTTCATAAACCCATGTAGGGGCTTCTGACATTCCCTGTCTCACATATATTTCCATGAAGAGTGAAGACGACATAAGAAACAGTACTTTGGTCACTATTGAGATGCTCTGAATTCAGATATATTGCAGAGTGAGGCAGAAAAACCAGCTGATTTGGAAATTAGTCAGTTTGTAGTGTTGACTGACACTCAGATATCAGTGTTGTGTATGGAATAAAGGTCTGAAAAGAGGAAAAGTAACAGATACTTTGTATGAAATTCATTCACTCGTTCATTAACAGTTATTAAATGTCTGCTAAATGTCAGACTTTGATAGACTGTTGAATCACAATCTGAGGAGTGAACGCCATTGTTAGGTTTTGTCTTGTTCACTGTGCGGAGAGAAGCATGGTATAAGTTAATCTCTGAATTAGGAGGTAAGCTATGTTTCGTGTGCTCTGGGGAGGGTATAAATTGTCCTGCAAATACCATGAATTTTTTTTTTATTGTGTTATGTTAGTCACCATACAATACATCATGAGTTTTTGATGTAGTATTCTATGACTCCTTATTTACATATAACACCCAGTGCTCCATGTGATCCATGCTTTCCTTAATATCCATCACCGGGTTTACCCTTTCCCCTCATGCCCCTCTTTTCTAAAATCCTCAGTTTGTTTCCTGGAATCCATAGTCTCTTGTACTTTTTTTTTTTTTAAAGATTTTATTTATTTGACAGAGAGAGTGAGGGAACAGCAGAAGGAGAAGGAGAAGCAGACTCCTTGCTGAGCAGGGAGACCTTTCAGACCTTTTCAGACCTAATCGATGTGGGGCTCGATCCCAGGACCCCAGGGTCATGACTTGAGCCAAAGGCAAACGCTTAAACATCTGAGCCACCAGGTGCCCCTCTCATGCAATTTGAACGAAAGGTTCTTGCTGCATCATTAAAAGTACCTTGGGCAAATCATTTGACATTCTTGGGACTCACCTTTCTCTTGTGCAATGAGAATCTTTGATTTAGATTTAGGTTGCTAAAAGTTTAGTTCTGTGAGGACGGGACAGGGAGCAGGGCGAAGGCTGGTACAATTAGGCCACTTGAGGGCACAAATTCTTCATTTTAAAAGAATTGGAGGGGCACCTGGGTGGCTCAGTGGGTTAAGGCCTCTGCCTTCAGCTCAGGTCCTGGGATCGAGCCCCGCATCGGGCTCTCTGCTCAGCGGGGAGCCTGCTTCCCCCTCTCTCTCTGCCTGCCTCTCTGCCTACTTGTGAACTCTGTCTGTCAAATAAATAAATAAAAAAAATCTTAAAAAAAAAAGAATTGGACTCAGTTCTGTTTTGAGACCTTCTACTGATGACAGAAAGTTGAGTTCAGGTCAAATCAGTTAATTGATGCTCTTCTGGGTCAGTTCAGGGTTTCCTCTTCTCTTTCTCCTGGAGTTGCCATTGCTTGGACATCTCTTCTAATCTGTGCTGCCACCTGCTGAAATGAGCCTGCAGCCCTCCTGTCTTTGCTCAAAATCTCACACCATCGCTCTTTGTCCTCTTAGTCCAGGTAAGGAGGCCACCTCAGCAGCCACCCTTGCTAAGTCCTTGTGATAGAGCTTCATTCTGTGCTCATTTTTTTCTTCATCACTTGACACACAGCACGCTTTAAAAATTACTTGTTGAATAAATGAGCTTTCCCTCAAGGGCAGGTCAGAGGTGTTTGTGATAAGCTTGGGTGCTTTCCTGTCACTCTGGGGTTGTAGCTGGGAGGATAGGGGTCCCTCTGTCTTCAGTTGTTCCATTCCCTTCTGATTCTTCTTTCCCACTTTGCAAAGCCTTTACATCTGTCTCTCGATCTGCACTGCCTACATCTGTTGTTTATATACACATTATTGAGGGCAACTCATCCCATTTAGTAAAGAAGTAGAATGTGTGGGTCTAAGTCAGGGGTTCTCAGTGTTTTGTGGTTACATAGACCCCTTTAAGAATATTGTGAATTTCAGGATCTTTTTCCCAGAAAAGTGCAAAGAAAATGCACACTCACAATCTTACCCACTATTCAGGGGGTTTTAATAAACTTTTGAAACTGTGCATTTCCATGTCTTTGATGGTAGTCGCTGGGTTTGATAATGCATCAGGCAGAAATTTCATTACCCAAATCTCCCAAACACAAAAGACTCTTTAAAATAGAATGTACTAAAAATGGCAGTACATTAGACTCATAGAGCATTACAACAGAAAGTAACAGGATAGACTTCTAGATGCCTTCATTTTGATAATAAAGAAACTGAGGCCCAAAGCAATAGATATCTGTGCCGGGGCATCAGCGAGGTGCAGGGGAATGATGCTGTGTTCCAGCTCCCATCATGAGTCCTGCATGCTAATGGTACTGTTTGGGCCGCACAGCAGTCTCCAGGTAGGGCTGGTGCCGTCTGCCAGACGGATAGGGCTTGCCTGCTTGGAATTAGTTCACTTAACTGGTTACTTGCTTAAGTTATTGGTTACTCTCTCTAATGAGAGAAATAAGACCCGAACTAACTCACAACTATTTCCTTTCCTCCTACCTTCCTTCCTCCCTCCCTCCCTCCTTCCTCCATCTTCCATCCTTCCTTCCTTCCTCCCTCCCTCCTTCCCTCCTTCCTTCCTCCATTTTCCTTCCTTCCTTCCTTCCTTCCTTCCTTCCTTCCTTCCTTCCTTCCTTCCTTCCTTCCTTCCTTCCTTCCTTCCTTTTCTTTTTCTTGCATGTTTTTTTTTTGTTTTCTTGATTTCTTTCTCTCATTCTGTTCCATTTTCTTTCTCCCTTTCTTTGCTTCTCTGCTTCTGTCTCTTGCTTTCTTGCTTTCCTTTTCTCTTTCTTTCTTTTCTTTGTCCAGTTCTCCATAAGAGGAGTGTAATTTTTGTTTGGGTCCTGTCTCACCGTTGTAGGTCTAATCGTCTGGGAGTAATCACTGAGACAGATTTTGAGATTAATGATATTTATTATGGAGCCACAGCTATGAAAGGAAGGGAGGGGGCCGCCAGGGAAGTGGAGGAAGCTGGGTGCTGACGTAGGCCCCTCATAGCCTGCCTGCCCACGAGGGCAGCTGGAGCGAGCAGAGCCCCAAATGCCTGGACCCTTACACCTCTGCGTCACCCTGTGGGTCCTGGGGAGGACTGTGACACTGGCTTTCTATGGCTGAGCCAGGCCCTGACAGAGAGAATTGGATGCCATCTGTTCACTGCACTCCCCGAAGCTGGGCTGCATGCTGTCCTTGAAGGAAAACAAGGTAGTTCATCTGTGTCTGCTGCAGACCACTGCCAGTCAAATTCACATTCCCACGTGTGTGTGGGGAGCAGAATTCCCATGAGTCTCTCTTGTTGAGGGGAAACCGAAGAGGTACATTAGACAGACAGATGAGAGCCCCTGCAGTTGTAGTTGGCCTTGGAGCACAGTTGATAGTGGTCACCTTCCCCATCCATTACCCATCCTAGATGATCCCCATGCTCAGGGGCCACCCCTGCTGGCCTCAGCTGTGTGCCTGGTTATATGATCCAGATGCTCCTCTCCATGGGACTCAGGTCCCTGTCAAGTTAGGGATGCTTTTCCTGGTCATTTGTAGTCACAGCTAGGCAAGAGACATCAGAACATCTCTGTGGAAAAAGCCTGGGTCCCTCCGGGCCCCAGGATCAGCCACTGTCCCCAGCGAACAAGCATAAATTTGCAGAAGTTGGCAAAGTTCCCTATATCTGTCACTGAGAATAATGTGAAGTAAGGGAGTCTGAAGGGTTTTTGGTGTCAGCATATCCGGAACATCCGAGGATAAGTCAAGGCCCACAGAACAATCAGCATCAGAAACTTCTCCTGTCCAGCTCTGTTGGGAAAATGACAACAGGAACGGCGTGGGGTGCTCCTGGGAAGGCCTTGACTTCTCCTGTGGTCAGGGTCATTGTGGGACTAGGCCTGGTCTCCATGGTGCGGCGACCTCATGTGCTAACTCCAGCAAGGGGTCACTGTCTCGGGTGAAGGAACTCCAGCACCCCCAAAACGGCTGCAGTGCTGGAGAGGTGTGCTTCAGCAGCCTCAGAAACCATCCCTAACTCCTGCCTCAGGACACGTAATAATTTATTCCTGAGAAGGATAGATGTCCTCACATCTATTGGTGGTCGGTGTCACCTGAGGTTGGTGTCACCTCAGGAAAGAAGCCGAGTAGGTGTGAAAAAAGGTGGCTAGACTTTACCTGAGTGCAGCAGGCAGTGGAGGGCCCTGAAATGGGATGACCAGGGTGGACTGGCCAGTCTGTCTGTGTTGGCATGAGAGTAACTGATGATGCTGGGGAGAGATGATGCTGTTCAGGATTCAGTGTGATTATAAAAAAAATGTTACAAGGCTCAGGATGAAGAGCATGCCTCAGCCTTCTCAGAGATGGACATGAGGTACAGGCCCAGGGGAGGAATGCAGAGGAGGCAGGAGAACAGGGAACTGACTGCCCGCTGTAGTGGGGGCTGATTAGTGACCCCGTCTTAGAAGACAATCTAGCAATATGTTTCCAGATCTTTAAAAATAATTACACTCTTTGCTTGTAACTCCATTTATAGGAATCTATTTTAAGGAAAATTTTAAGTGATGCTCACAGAGATTCATCATAGCTGTTCATGGAATAACTATTCTAAAAGATTGAAAAAAAATCCAAATAATAGGAAAATTAATACATCATTCAAGAGACATCTATATGCTAGGATTCTACCCAGCCA
>JAPYYJ010002862.1:0-12230 GCA_028533885.1 Nasua narica | reverse complement strand
GTCCCCTCTCGGGCTCAGCTCCTTTATCTGCTAACGAGGACGCTGGCTTCAAGACGGGGCTCCAGCCCTCCGGACTGCGCTTTCTGGAATTCCACTCGCCCAATTTCAGCCTAATATCACCGCCTCTCTCCCCCTCACCCAGGGAGAGGGGCTCCCTGCCTCCACGCATCCCCGGATGGCCACGCCATCTGTTTGCTCTCGCAGCTCCTCCGCCATCTATGGAGCCAATTCTGTGGATTAAATTCTCCGCTTTAGATAATCAGAGCTGCTTGTCTTCCTGGTGGGGCCTGACTGATCCCAGCAGATGACCACAAGCTCCCTCCCTCCCAGATCCAGTGCTCTTTGTCTTCCAGACTCCTCTGTTCTCTCCATGCCTGCCCCGGGAAATCGACTGGTGTTGGGCAAATCACTTCTCTCTGTAGAACGCATGCTTGGTCCTGCCGTGGGCTTTCATTCCTTCCCAGCGTAAGAGCTCCACACCCGGGACTCATCCTGGAGGCTCACCTGGGGAGTCGAATTCACCACTCAGCCCAGCGGAGGCTCGCAAACACGGCTGGGACAGTTCGTTCCAAAGGCAGGGAGTAGGGGCGCCTGGGTGGTGCAGTCAGCTCTTGGTTTCAGCTCAGGTCATGGTCTCAGGGTCGTGAGATCGAACCCCGTCTGGGGCTCCATGCTCAGCGGGAGTTGGCTTAAAGATCCCTCTACTCCTCCCCCTACTCAAATAAATAAATAAATCTTTAAAAAGAAAGAAAGAAAGCAGAAACCACCTTCTCCCTCCCCACCCTTTCACCTTCCAGATTTGAGGTTTCCATGGCTCCGGGAGGGTTATAACAGAATCCAAGAACAAAGGTTTCAAGTTCTTGATTTTAAAACTGTGATGTTCAGCCCTAGACCCACATCAGAGTCACCTGGGAGACGGGGACGCTATCCCTGCTCGGACCAGGGCAAACGGATTAGACTAGAATGGCTGGAGGTGGGACCTGGACACTGAGTATTTTATTTTTATTTATTTTAAAGATTTTATTTATTCATTTAACAGACAGAGAGAGCACAAGCAGGGGGGAGAGAGGGAGGGAGAAACAAGCTCCTTGCTGAGCAGGGAGGCCGACGTGGAGCTCGACCCCAGCACCTTGGGATCACGGCCTGAGCCGAAGGCGGATGCCTAATTGACTGAACCACCCAGGTGCCCCTGTACACTATTTTTAGAAATCTCCTCAAGTGATTTTAACATGCATCAGGGCTGAGAATCACTGCTTTCGTTTCAAAAGCTATGATCAAGGTATAAGATGGGCAGAAGGGTTTAGAAGAGTGTGCGATTCAGCAGAAGTGGGTTCTCCCTGCTTCCGCCTGCCCTTGGCCGACTGGAGAGGGTCCTGAGCTGGTAGAGAATCAGAAAGAGGGCACAGGGCGGGCCACCAGTGGGGGCCCTGCACACTGTTGTCCCCAGGCTGGGCCTCGGGTTGGAGTAGGGTTTGGGGGGAAATTCCAGCTGTGGTTATGACCTGAAGGTAGAGCAGGCTAGGGGTACAGAAAAGGCTGCTCAGAACTTCTGGAAAGCTTCCCTGAAGGCAGCCTTACGGTTGGGACCATGACACCAAGATGTGGAGACTTGTCAAAGATTTTTCTTTGTGTGACGAAGACACGCTCAGGACGGATGGTAAAATCAGCAGCTTTGGAAAATCCTTATGGCCTCGAAGAAAGGATGTCACAGGGACCTCAGGGCTGATGACCACGTGGAGGGCCAGCTGGATGTGACAGCTAAGAGCACAGAGTGTAAGAGCCTGAATCCCAAATCCACTCCTTCTAGGCCTGCAACCTTGGGTAAGTTACATAACCTCTCTGTGCCTCAGTTTCCTCATCTGTAAGATTGCCGTGTAGCCACCTGATAGGATTGTTCTGAAGGCTACGTCTGCTGCTGTTTGCGAAGTGCTAAGAACTGTGTCCGGCAGGCGAGTGAGCGCCGAGTGGGAGCATCTTACATAAATGCAGAAATGGGCACGTGGACGTCTCCATCATGCTAGCTCAGAGGTGTTTGAAGACCAAGACCCTCGTGCCCTAATGCTAAAACTCCCCCAGGGCGCTTAGCTGCAACTCTAGGGAGAAAGTGGAGAGCGGAGTAACATGAAATGTTTGAGGAGAGTTCAGTGTAGATGCTGTTCATGAAGGCCACAAGGTGAGCAGAGGTGGGGGGCAACTGGGACTTTGCAGACCCCGGGGCTGTGCCAACAGGCCACAAGCCAGGGGTTAGCAGGACCTGGGAAGCCAGGGTGGCATGGAGAGGGCTACCTGGAAAGGAGGCATGGCCTGCTCACATGACCCACAGGGAATAAGGTCCCTGACCTCCCTCCCTCCTTTCAGTCTCTACCTGGACTCCACACTGGCTAAGCCCAAATGGAAGCCAGAGGACCAGGGAGACCAGGCCAGCCTCCGTGGGCAGAAGGTAAAGTAGAGGGGCTATGGACAAGGGTTCTGGAGCAGAGCACCTGGGGAAGTGGAAAGAACTCTGGGATGAGGCCCTAGTTGGACATAAGTTATTTCTGTGAACTTAGGTTCCTACCTTCCTCTTTATAGGCATCGGTTTCCCTAGATGTAATAAGAAGAGGTTGAATGGGATACTCTCCCAGACCCTTTTCATATTTAACATGCAATGGTCATCCCAATGCCTCCTTAATGGAGTATGGCTACTCCCAGCTTCTTGAGGTTGACCTTGGCTACAATTAAGAGATAACAAATAGTAGTACCTTAAAGAAGATAGGGATGTATATTTCTCCTTTGCAAAAAAATCCACTGGAGGATGGTCTAAGACTGACACAGCCATTCCTCAGAGACCCAGGGTCCCCCTATTCCTCCTTACAGCTATCCCTGGCAGGGGTTTGTTGCCCTGTGTTCACAGCATGGCTGCTGGAGCTCCAGCCATCATGTCCCTGCTCCAGGAAGACATAGGAGAAGGTTAAGAGGCAGAAGGAGCTTTCCTAGAAGACTGGCTCGATGTCTTCTACTAGATACTATTCTATCAGAATCTTCTTTGACAGACTGTGTCATGGGAGCACTTGTCACTGCAGAGTGACTAGGAAATCTAATTTTTTAGGAAGACACATTGCTTCTTTGAATTGAACCTGGATTTAGTGAATGAGGAAGAAAAAACGGTTATTGGGTTGGCCTCTGTCCATCCCTGTTACAAGATACTAGCCCAGAAGAGATGATGATGGTCAACAACAGCCCAGGACTTGGTTAACTTCCTAATAGGTGCCAGTGTGCCTGGTGACCACTTTCCTGGGCCGAGTATCTGGGAGAGGCTCCTGGCTCCTCCTGAGCCCCTGGGATCCAGCTGCACTCTGCAGGCTGACTTATTTCCACTCTGCCACTCCTGTCCCACATCTGACCCATCATATTTGGACCTCCATACGTCCCCACCCTAGCCCTTTAGAACACCAAGGCATTGCACAATTGGATGCCATTTGAGTGAGATTGTTTCATTTTTGAATTTTAAAGCATTTAAGAAAAATATCCTATAAAAGGAGCACAATTTAACGAAGTCAAAGCTATCTCTTCTCCCCAGACCTAAATCGGTTTATTTTGCTCTGGCCAGAGGCACAACCAAGCCAGCGAGATGGAGACTGATGATGGTGAAGGGAGCAGCTGGTGCTCTTTCCGGAAAGTGGTTGGAGCCAAACCTCATGGGAAAGTCGATCAGATGCAATTGTTAACTAATTGATGAATTGCTGTCCAAAGTCCATTCATTAAAACACACTCTTATCGATGATGGAGTCATAAAATTGCAAAGGCCCCAGCAGGAGGGGACGGAGCCACTGTCCCTGGAGACGAGAGGCTCTTAAAGTGCTTACCTGCCTGGCCAGGGCCTGGACAACCTTCCTGAAGACCTGGTACGGGGTGGGGGCGGGTGCGGGAAGAACCAGGGCTTCAGGGGCAGAAAAATCCTCGGGCTGACTCTCAGGTGCACTTAAGCGAGTGTATCCAACATCTCTGGGGCTCCTCTCCTGAAAGTGGATTAGAGGCGGGATTAAATTCTGTAGTGCACACAAATGCAGAGCTGAATGTGTAGGAATTCAGCAAAGGTCTGCTTATAGTCATTTGGGGCTTGCGTTGGAAAGGGCAAAGCACAGGTCAGGCCCTCTTCCTTACAGATTGTTGTTAACTTCCCCTCCGCTTGGAAAGGACAAGCCAAGTTCATACTGAGTATTTGGGGTTCAGCTCATGCCAGGGAAAAAGACAGCCTATACCGGTGAAACTTGGCTGAGAGAACGTTCTTGTTGTGAAAGTGAGTTAAAGCGGTTGAGCTTTTCAGCATTAGATATGTTCCTGGGTTCTGATCCGGCCTTTAGGATAATGGCGTGGGTGGAGAAGAGCCGGTCCTCTTGTCTTCCCTTGCCGAGCCTCTGGAACCGGGCCACAGGAGCGGGGGAGCTCCTAGAGCCATCTTGGGGGGCCCCCGTCGTGCCTGGTACTTCTGATATTCAGTGCATGAAATGCACCCCAAAGCTAGCCATTCATGGTAGAATTTTCTCAAATAATTGGGGACGAACAAAAGGAGCAGTCATTTCTGAGTATCAGGCCCTCAAGCGCACTGTGGAGTATGATCGTATCTCCGCAGTTTTCCCCCTCAACATTTCTGTATGTTTGGGGCAGAGGTGGGCCACACGAGCTGTCAGCTTTTCCCCCCTTTCTGGATCCTCCAGTAGCCCTCCTCTCAACCTGGGGACCTGAAGCGACGTCCATCCCTAGGCTGAGTGCCAGAGTGCTTGGCTGGCCTTTCTCTGGATCCGGACGACCTGGCCCTCCCCGCGGCCCTGCCCAGGGCTGTCCGGGCCAAAGCCAGGGCCAGCTGCTGTGGATGCACAACAGTTTGCTTCAGAGGCTGCTGGAGTCTGTCCTTTCCGGGGAGGCCTTTCTAGAGCCACACTCCTGGACAGCCCAGCTAGAAGCGGTGGGAAGTTGGAGACTGAGTTCCATTCAGCTGAGCTTGGAACTGACCTTCCCTTCCCGACTCTAGCTGCAGCTGGCTGTGTGATGCTGGCCAAGTCGCTCAACCTCTCTGAGCCACCACTTCTTTAGGGTAAGATAGGATTCAGGGAGACACAGCCCAGGTGGACATGGGGATGTGCCGGGGGGAACGAGCCCAGCCCGACCCTCTCCTCACGGATTCTGAGTGGGGTTCTCACTTAGGGTTGGGCTCCTCTCCTTCAAAGCACACAACGTGTATTGTCTTAAATTCACTAGGCTCAGCGTCCCCTCCCCACATACCCAATCTCCACACCAGAATATACGCTCCACAAGAGCAGGGCCATTTGGGGCCCAACCTTGAACATAGCCCGACCCTGGGGCACTGGACACGTATCTGCTGGGTGGACGAACGTTTAGGTCCCTTCCTTGGACTGGCTTGGCCCGTTTCCGCTCCCAGACCCCGACCCCGCGGTTAGTGTAATCACAGTGCACGTGCCGCGTGCTTCCCACACTGCAGGTACTGTCCTGGCCTTGAGCTGTGCTGGCACGTCTTGTCCCACAGCCAGCGCCATGCGGCGTCACCGTCCCTGCTACACAGGGGAAGCGGAGCATCGGGACTGGAATTGCATCGCCCTAAATCACACGATGTGTAAGGAAACCAGGATTAGAATGACCGCTGGTCATTGGGTCTTTACTACGTGGCTCTAGGATTTCTCAGACGATAACGGCGCAAGTGACAGGGAACCCCCCGAATTTCCCAGTCGAGCCATCCGCAGAGCTGGGGGGGCAGTGAGCGAGGTGGTGAAGGGTCCCAGGATTCCTGTCCCCACTGCTATAAAGGAGCGCGTTTATTCAGCCCATTTCCGTCCTTGAAAGCCAGCCTGGCCTGGGTGTCTGCAGTAGAGATGTGGGGGGGTGTCCCTGGCACCAGCTCCACGCCCTGGGCTGTAGGAACCCCCATGATCGTGGGCATCAGCATCCGTGGAGGATAGTCTGTCCTTTAATATGCGATTTGTGCCAAGAAGACGGCGCCGGGCAGGGGCTCTGCTCGGCTTGGATGGCAGCGTGCGAGCATTCGTCCTGCTTCGCTTTCTTCGTTGACTGCTGTTCGCTGGCCCAGCGGTCTTGAACACCTCGTCTGATTTCACATTTCTTCTCCTGCATAAGGAGGCTATTAAACTACCAATCGTGTAGGGCAGCGAACTGCAATGATGACTGTAACGTGCTTTGGACATTTTTATTGTTATGAACACGTATCCTTCCACGTGCCAGGGCCCACTGGGTGCTGGGGAAACCAGAGTGAGAGAGACAGGAGCCATGCCTTTCATGTCCCCAGGACCGGCTGGGGGGGGGGGGCAGCCGTAGCACAGTGAGGGATCGGGGGCAGGTCAGAGATCTCTGGAGAAGGCTACCATGGACCCGACACCTGTGGGTGAAGCAGAAATTGCCCTCCTGGTCGTCCAGATGGGGAGGGACCTGGAGGTTGGAACGCCCAAGTCTTACCCCACCCCCACTCTGCACCTGCTCCCAGTCACTCCTGGCTCAGGTGTGGGGTGAGGGTATGGAGCTGGGAAAGGACCAAAGACCAAACCCTGAGGGTCACCAACCTTTCAGAAGCGGATGGAAGAGGAGACCACAGAGGAGACCAAGAAAACACCAAGTGTGTCATCTTGTCCCAGAGCTCAGGAGGGCAGAGTCCCTGGGAAGAGGACTGGAGGACCGAACACCGCCAGGAGGCGGGCTGGGTGAGAATGGGGACAGTCTTTCCATTTGGGGATCTCCAGGGAGGAGTGGGGACAGAACCAGATTGCTGGGGTCTGAAGAGGGGTCAGGAGTTCTGGGGGGTAGAGCCAGTGAGCCCAGGAGCTGCTGGGAGGGGCCAGGGGAGAGCAGGGAAGCAGACAGGAGGGACGGGGAGGAGGGACACAGGGGGGCCATAGGGCAAGGAGTCTGTCTCAGCAGGGATGTGGTTGGGGAAGACTGGGAGGCTTCTTGGGTCACAAGCCCAACACTTCCTCCCAACTTCTGGACATGGGGCTCCCAGCTCCCTAGGCTTGAAGTCTGGAAATCACTTCTATCTCTACATTTCTTCACCTTTCTCCTAGGGAGGAAGGTGGGAAGGAGAAAGAACCCTGATAGAAGGTTCAAGAGGGACGCCTGGGTGGCTCGGTTGGTTGAGCGGCTGCCTTCGGCTCGGGTCGTGGTCCCACCGTCCTGGGATCGAGTCCCACATCGGGCTCCTTGCTCGGCGGGGAGCCTGCTCCTCTCTCTGCCTCTGCCTGCCTCTCTGCCTGCTCGTGTTCTCTCTCTGTTAAAATAAAATAAATAAAATCTTTAAAAAAAAAAAAAAAAAGAAGGTTCAAGAAAACTCTGGGCTTGCCTCCAGCACTTGAGGTGTTTTCAACCGGTTTCCCCATCTGAGAGGTGAGGTGCACTCCCCTGCCCTCTCACCCCTGGCGTGGCTGTGAGATGCAGCTGACCTTGGACCCTTGGACCCGGTGGGAACCCACGCCCTCGTCAGCAGCACGGCCCTCGCTCCGCCCCCCTCCCCGCTCACTGGGCACCAGGCGCCACACTTGCTGTGCCAATCCGTGCTCCGGGCTGGCCGCGGTCCAGCTGCAGCCACTCCCATCCGGTCTCCTCTCTGCTTTCCAGACCCTTCCTGAAATGGCCACGACCATGCTTGCGTTGCTGTCAAAACATTTGTATGGAGCCCATCACGTGCAGGCGCTGGGCTAAGCACTTTACAGAGATGAGGCCGATTCGCAACTGTTGCGCATCATCATTGCGCCTATTTTATGGATGAGAACACCAAGGCACCTGTGGCGGTATCACCTGCCCAGAGTCACGCAGATATGGGCGGAGCCTATGGGCGGAGCCAGGACCCACGGCCGGAACCTTGGAGCTGGTGCCCTGAACGACCAACCCTTCTTCTGTTCCATCCAGGCGCTCCTCTCACTTTCTCCCCAAAACCCTCGTGGGTGTGGTTAGACTCATTTACACAGGAAGACGTGGAGGCATCAAGAGGTCACACATGGATCCTAGTGCTGGGCGGCTGGGACTCGGACTGCCTTGAGTCCACCCGCCTTTGTCCAATAACCTGCAGAAAACAGAGCCAAGTAGGGGAGGACCGCTGCTGGGAGCACCCCACCAAGGAGGGAGGGAAAGTTCCAGACGCAGGTCGAGGGCCAGGGGTGGCCTGAATCCCAGGCCGGCTTGTCACGGAGCACGTACCCTGTGTCGCATGAGACGTCGTCTCATCTAACCCTCGAACCATGACTTCCCGGCGCCATTGTCCCCGCTTTACAGAAAAGGAAGCCGAAGAGAGAGGAGGTGAATAGTTGGAGGCCTCGCGGCCGGCAGCCAGCAGACCAGCAGATGGGGAGCCCGGGAGCTGACCCGCAGGCTCTTTCTGAGCCCCACGGGTCTGGAAACAGGAAGTTCAGGTTCTGCCACTTGGTTTGACTGATTAGACCCTTTCCTACCACAGCCTGTCAGTCTGAAGTCAAATGTCTCCTTCCCACTACCCCTTGGCTCCTCAAGCCTTATTCAAGGACAGAAGTGAATTTTACTTCACCTCCCGCCAGAGAACCAGAGCTGGCCAGTAGCTAAAGCAGCAAAATCGACTTTAACCGAGAACTATGGAGAGAGGAGAGAAAAGAGAGCTCGGGCCAGAGGTGGGTTCATCCTGGAAGCAGCACGGGCAGGCGGGCGCTTCTGTCCACAGGTGGTGTGGGGGCCACTGGACGGAGGGCTGCTGGGAGGAAAGAGGGGGGAGCAGAAGGTAAGTGGGATTCTGGTTTACCCGCCCTGGCAGGATTCTTGCTCGAGGTGGGGGGTGGGGGGGGTCAGACATCACCTGGGGCAGAGGGGGGATGGGAACCTGCTCGGATATCAAGGGTGAGCAGAGGGCGGGGGTTTTTAAACTGACTTGACAGGATTCTTGCTACAGCTGGTGATACAGGTCCAACGAAGAAGGACACTCGGGTCGAGGTCTGGAGGCCCAGGGAGCCTGACGAGGGTTAGGTCAAGGAGAGAGTTTTGTCACTTCCTGCATCGATCCTCTATGTCTGCCATATAATCAGACTTTAAAGCAAAACCTGAGCACATACAGCACCTGGAAGCCAGAATGAAAGGATGGCTTTTGTGTTTAAAGAGGTTCGTTAGGGCTGCAGGCCGGAGACGTGCCCGGAGCGCAGCCTGGACCTCTGGCCCTGTTGGGAGTGAGGGAGGAAGAGCAGGCGAGGCCCACATCAGGTTTCTGGCCTCCAGCAGACGTGGGTAGAGGCCTGGGAGGCAGGGGAGGGTGATGGGGTCCCTCGGCCATGCTAGTTTGAGGAAGCTGAGGGGTTGGAATCTGGAGTCGGGAAAGGTCGTTGGACACACGAACCTGGGGCACAGGACGGAAGTGTGCGCTGGGCATGGAGATACAGGCTTGCAGACAACCTTTTTTTTTAAGTTAAAAAATTTAAAAATAAGTACAAATTCACAAGAAGTTGCAAAAATGTAGTTAGGTCCCATGTACCCTTCATCCAGTTTCACTCAATGGTTATAACATCTTGGAGAACTACCGCACAGTTGCGGAGCCAGGGAGGTGCAACCTGCCGTGTTTATTTACCGTTAATATATGTATAGCGTGTGTGTGTGTGTGTAGTTCTGCACAATTTTATGACACTCGTAGATTTGTGTAATCATCACAACACTGTTTATGTGTGTACATCCAATTATGGGGCCCTGGAGGCATCTCGGATGCTCAAGACCAGGGACTTGGGTAGGATTTCGAAGGACAGGGCGCGGAGGGAGTGAAGGGGGCTTGGGATGGAATACCAGGAGGAGGAAGAGAGCTTTGCTCTGGCCCGTGGAAGAGAAGGGTCTGGGAGAGGGAGAGACCCCACAAAGGGCACCATGTAGCCGGCAGCCCACCCCACACCCGTCTCAGCTCTTGGACCTGAACTTCTCAGTCCTGCTCACGCATCCTGAGCCACCAGCCCAGATATGCCAACACAGGGGGCCCTCGGCGACACTTTCCAGAAAGCAGTTTGCACCTGGAATGCTTTGTCGGGCCATGTGTACTAAATTTGGGCTGGAAAAATGTAAATATATCAACAGTTCTTAATACCGTTACTAAGCGTTGTTCTCAGGGGACCGTGCCATGGTCCCATGTCTCATTCACCCCAGCACAGGGCCTGGCGCAGGGGCGGGGGGGACTTCTGCGTGTGGCTCAGTGGCTTGTGGTCCCATCCCACACTTTCGCCCCTTTTTCCCAAACAGCCCAGCCACAGCGTTTCCCTAGAGCTTTAGCAAGTCAATTCCTCTTCAACCAGGGAGGATATTGTTTCCCCCAAGAAGGGAAGTGCCTCGTATGTTTCAGGCTCTCTCTATTTTTATTCTGTCGCCTGCGCATTGATTCTTTCATCCAAAACACTGACTTTTACAGATTATGATGATGGTGGTTTATCTTAGGACTCATACCCAATGGAAACACCCTAACCCTGTCTGGTAGGCTGAGGTGGCGCCTGAATGGCGCGGGAGCGCCATCTGCTGGTGAATACGAGTGCTGCACCCTGAGGAAGGCCAATGCTTTCCTAGGAGTCAATGTGTGACTTCTGGCCGTCCCTGCCGGAAGGCACACGGTCTTCCCAGCCTCACAGGCGCCTAGCTCTGCCTCTTACCCAGCCCGGAGAAAGCGTGGTGGGACCGAAAGAGGTGTGGACCTGGGAGCTGGGGACCAACGTTTATGGATCCCTACTGATTGTGTATCAGGGTTATGCTGGCTGTTGAGGACCAGAGGTGAACAGAGCCGAGACAATCGCGACAAGAGCTAGAGACTCTTGGGTCTGAGTTCTGGCTCTGTCTCTTGCCAGCTGGGGGACCTGGAGCAAGCTACTTCAGCTCAGCTTTTTCATATGTAAACAGGAAAATGGGGTTAATAATCAGTCCCCGGTATGGTTGTTTTTAAATGACATACTTTATGTGAAATGTAAAGTACATAATAGAGATTGACTAAAGGGAAGGTAATTATGTTTTTTTCATTGATAGAGTAACAACTGGTCAGACCAAGGAGGGAGTACTTGGAAGTGGGGATGAAGAAAGGCTTGACAAATGAGGATACATTTCAGCCAGGTTTTGAAGGGTGAGTAGGAGTTTTCTGACCAGGCAAGGAAAAGGGCATTCTGGATGGGTGAACTGTGTATACAAAGCATGATGATAAGAAGGACTGTGCTGCATTTGGGAAACTGTAAGTTGTTTGGTCTAAGTGGAATGTGGGAGAGGCAAAGCAGGTGCAAGTGAAACTGGACAGGTGAACTTAATCAAAATCTCTAGGCGTGGGTTGTGGAAATCCATATTTGAAAAAGATGCGCAGGGGATTCTGAGGCAGCCTGCCAAAGGTCCATTCAGGAAATCGGCACTGTACCAGACGTTCAGCATACTTCTTTCTAATCTGCATCACAACCTGATAAGGCAGACATTATAGTCTTTATTTTACACAACAGAAAGTTGAGGCTCAGAGAGGCTAAGTGACTTGCCCGAGGCCACACAGCCAATGTGAGCCAAGATTCAATGCCTAGTCCCCATACACACAGCGAGTGCTCAGGAAAAGCAGATGTAACCCTAAATGCCAATATTCTTCAGGCCTGGGCTTCCAGATGCGTCTGTCTCCTGTCTTCCTGAAGTCTGTCCTCTCATCATTTGCGGGAAGACATGAGTTGGGGCCAGAGGAGCCCACTGCACGGGCCAGATTCTTGTGCTGGGTACATGCAACTAAAGATTTTTTCCTGGTTAGAATCACTCACTGGAAGGAAGAGAGCCCTGCTCTCCTCTTTTTGGGAATTTGCCAGAGTTTCATAGGTGTGCGTGTATTTTTTTTTTTTTTTAAGATTTTAAAGAAAATCTCCAATTTCCAGAAAAGCTTGATCACAAATTACATATTTTATTTTGGAGCCATTGGAGGGTAAGTTGTCTACCCGATGCTCCATTGGCCCTGACTACTTCGGTGTAGTCCCTACAAGTAGGGACTTTCTCCTGTTGGGTTCTAGCAATGGCCGTCACTCCCACGCAAGAAGTGGGCAGGAGGCGGCCCCGCTCTCAGGTCCGGCCAGCTGTCCCCGGGGTTCCCTGAGAGTAAGTAGATCCAGCCCAGGGGCATCTGGCTGTCAATTGTCCTGACTCTCCCTCAGTCTAGAGCAGGTCCTCCCTCTTGCCTTTTGTGACCTTGACACTTGAGGGTGCCAGGCCGCTTATTCTGTAGACCACTCCCCCTCCCCCTC
>JAPYYJ010002860.1:0-12231 GCA_028533885.1 Nasua narica | reverse complement strand
CAGCTCTGTGCTGTGGCCCCCGGTTCCTGCATCCCCCCTCCAGGGAGGGGGGTCTCTCTCTGGGGAGGGAATGGGCGTGTCAGGCCCCGCCCCTGGCCTGCCCCTCCCAGGCTGCGGGGCCGCCGCCTGCACCTGCGGGCCTGGGAGGCAAGGGGATCCTGCCCCAGCTCTGGCCTCCTCCCGCTGTGCTCCTGGGGGCGGGGAGGGTGAGGTCGAAGTGCGGGAGCAGGAGACCCCACACCAGGAGGCGATCTAAGGTTGGAGGAGGCACCGTTGGGGGCCCAGCAGATTCTAAGAGGGGAAGGCGGAAGTGTGGCGTGGATGCCACCGGCTCCCTCGTGCAGGGGCTCCTGGGACAGTCCCGTCACTCGTGAGCAGCCGCCTTTCCAGCCAGGACAGTAGACGGCAGGTGTCCCTGCTGCTGGGCCTGGAGGGGGCGCCGCGTGGCTTCCCTCCCGCCCACCCCTCTCCAAAGGGCGCCCTGGCCGCGCTCTTCCCATTTTTCTGGTTTGGACGTGCCTTTGGCTCTCTGCCGGGAGTCTGGCTGAGCCCGCCTTCGCCGACTCCCACAGTCGGGAAGGGACTCCGTCTGGCGGCCATTTGTCCCCTCCCCGAGCAGAGGGTGAACCTTCCGAGAGGTCTCTGGGGACCAGAGCAGAGCTGGACCCTGCAAGGGAAGGACACGCAGCCTCCCCCAGCGGGCCTGGGTTCAGCGGGGGGTGGGGGGCCGCAAGTAGCTGACCCAGGGCCTCAGCCGATAAGGGAAACAAAGGCCAAAGAAAATTCAACTTTCCTTGCTACCTACAGCCTACTGACAGGAAAGGCCTTGAAAGAGGCAGAGTGACCTTCCTCTAGGAGCTGGGCCTCCTCGATGTTGACACTGCTAAGGGCAACAAGCCGTTCTAGCCTGACCCCCCAGGACCCTGTCAGTCTACTTTAACATATAAAAATTCCTTTGGAAACTTCCTTTATCTCTAAACCCCCAAGATACACGTTGGCAACCATCCCCCAAGCATATGACCCCCTGATACACATCTGAAAAGTCCCGTGACTGAGTTTTTATGGAGCAGTAACGGATGGCCTTCACCTAACAGCAGCTGGAGGGGCCTGGAAACCTTGTTCCCAAAAGACCTGGGAGGCTCGTGCGGTCCCTCACCCCCTCCCAGCCTGGAAGGATATAACGGGTCGCTCCTCAGGACCCCAGTGCAGCTCTTTCTGCCCCCGGTCCTGTCCCTGGGCTTTAATAAAACCACCTTTTTGCCCCAAAGACGTCTCAAGAATTCTTTCTTGACTTTTCCCTCCTGAACCCCAACATTTCCTACATCATTTGTCACACAACATCGGGCATCGGTCTTTTCATCTGGACTCTGAGCCTTGCTGCAAACTTGATGAGTGCTTTCCTTTCCTTTACTCTCATTTCCGGGGGCTTTGAAAAGGGTATGGTCTTTTTTTTTCTTTTTTTTCTTTTTCTTTAATAAATCTTTTTTTTTTTTTTAGATTTTATTTGTTTATTTGACAGAGAGTGGGAGAGAGCTCAAGAGAGAGCACAAGCTGGGGAAGCAGCAGAGGGAGAGGGAGAAGCAGGCTCCCCACTGAGCCGAGAGCTCGATCCCAAGACCCTGGGATCATAACCTGAACTGAAGGCAGACACTTCACCAACTGAGCCTCCCAGGTGCCCCCCGAGGAGTATTATCTTATTGCAACAGTTTTATGCCAATCGCTCAGGCTACAATCCTCCAGCCCATGGCTTCTCTACCAAGAGGGGAGGAGAAAGCCTGTCTTTTCACTGGAAGTCAGTTCCCTGGCCTGAATGTTAATAAGACCCAGAAACTTGACACCCTCTTTTTTTTCCTGTCCTCCTACAAAGTCATCTGTCTTGGGCACGGGACAGCCCCCCAAGTGACTAGCTTGGCTGTCCATCTTAAGACTCCCATGTGAGGTTTCCTCCTCTTTGGTCTAATGTGATCCTACCCACATCGTTGGTCTAGCTGCTTCTGGCCATGGGGACTCCACTGGGAGCCGGCAGAACCCAGCACCGACTGAACTAAAACCCAACTGGGGACGGCTTCCTAGGGACATTGGCTGTAGAGACCACATGTGTGGGAATGTCACTCAGAACCCAGTGATGGGGGTGCCTGGGTGGCTCAGTTGGTTGAGCGACTGCCTTTGGCTCGGGTCATGATCTCAGGTCCTGGGATCGAGCCCCGCATCGGGCTCTCTGCTCAGCGGGGAGCCTGCTTCCCCTTCTCTCTCTGCCTGCCTCTGCCTGCTTGTGATCTCTCTCCCTCTGTCAAATGAATAAATAAAATCTTAAAAAAAAAAATAAGGGAAAAGAAAACACAATAGCATGCCAATGCAAAACAAAAGAAACTGGTTAACGATATTCTACGAGACAAAATAGAGTTTAAGGGAAAAGCGTTTAAGGAGAAACTGGGTCTCAATGTAATACTAGAAGGGACAATCCAGAAGCTACAAGTTAGGGGGCGCCTGGGTGTCTCAGTAGGTTAAAACCGCTGCCTTTGGCTCAGGTCATGATCTCAGGGTCCTGGGATCAAGCCCTGCATCGGGCTCTCTGCTCAGCGGGGAGCCTGCTTCCCCCTCTCTCTCTGCCTGCCTCTCTGTCTACTTGTGATCTCTCTCTCTGTCAAATAAATAAATAAAAATCTAAAAAAAAAAAAGAATTAGAACTGTGAGAGAATAAATTTCAGTCATTTAAAAAAAAAAAAAAAGAACCCAGTGATGGATTTCTATCTTTACTGTTTCCCATCAATGTCCTCTAACTACTTAACCTACAATATTGGGTAATTTCCCCTTGTAAAACTTTTCTAGTGTTTTCCATGGGCTAAAAACGGCAGGTTCTTCAGGGCAAGGTAGAAAAAGAGGTGACCTTCACGGCATGACCTCCAAGGCGTGATATTTCAGGCCATACTAGCCTAGGATGCAGTGGGGAAATGCGGGGACGCGGGCATCCCTCCTCCATGCCTTCAATGGCAGAGCGGTGATCATAGCGATTTCGTTCTGAGGACACGTTGAGTCCCTTTGACACCAGGAACCTCTGACGTGTCCGGTGTGGGATGCCACCTGGGAGTCGGGGCCCATCCTGTGTAGAGGCTTCTAGAGAGCCTCCTAGCTGCCTCTGGCACCACGGCTCCCCCGGCCCCACCCCCTCCGCTCTCGGGGAGCAAACAGCACCCTCGGGACTCGACCCCGCCCACTCCAGATTTCCCCACAAAGATCCCAGGCGAAAATCCACGACGGAGAACAAACTCATTGACTTTTAAGTGGGCTGTTTTAATCCAATTGACCCTCCCTGCACCTGTCACCCACTCAGGTTTTTGTCCACGTGCTTATCTATCAGGTTGTTCACGTGGGAGAAGGTGGTGGGGTCCTTCCAGGGCGGCGTTTAATAGCCTGGGGGTTCAAGAGGGCAGTGACCGCAAGTGCCCTAAGGCATGCAGGCCAGCCAGGGGGGCCCCCACATCAAGCCCTTTGTTTAGCTATCCCACCGGCTGTAGAGCTGACCCCCACGCCCACCCCTGGGCCTGAGTCAGGGCACCCAAGACTGCTCCTCTCCTTTATCACCTAGAGTTGTAAGTCCTCTCATAGGAAGACTTAAGGTGGGGCACTAGGTAAACTGAGGAAAGCCTAGAGCACCAGGATGGGGTCTTTTTCCTTTTAAAGGTAGTTTTCCACTTGGGACAGAAGGTCCTTGTCCCTGCCTGCCTTTCTTCCTGCTATCCTTCATTATTATTCTACCAAGGTTTGCCTGAAGGTCAGATAAGCTCTTGGTCTCTTTTGCAACTTGTTAGCAAAAAGATGACTTCAAATCATGGTTAATTTTGTCTGTCTCAAGGTTTTCATGGGTAATTAAGATAGCTTTCAAAGTCTTTGGTAACCTGAAACTTTAAAGTTTTGCTTGGTGATAAATTGGGATTGAATTCATTGGACATTTAGATCTTTTCCAAATAAGAGAAAGTGCTACTGAACATAGGTTTGCACTTTTGACTTCTTATTGCAAGGAAACTAAGGATATTTGGGTCTGTTGGAAAACATGCTTTTTCTTAATAGATTCATAAAATTGCCATCTAAAGAATTCTGGAGTGACAGTTCACAATTGGTTACTAATTAGTTTTCACTGGAGAGTCAGGTTTCTAAGAGTTAAAATCCTGCTACATGTAATTAAAACCAATGGGAATAAGGGAAGAAATTCAGTATGTGTAAGAAAGATCTGAGGAAAGGGAATACATTTTTGTTGAAGGAAAAGTGGTAGATACAGGTTTATGAAGGGAAATCTTTAGAAAGGAATTTTACGCATGGTCAGGGTGCACTAAGGTTGAAATGCATGGATTTGAAAATACGCTGGTGCAAGACTGTTTTCTCTCTGCTCAAAAGACACAGTTTTCTTGGATTGTTGGTCTGCTCTTAATAAGAAAATATAAACAAAGTTGTTTTCTCTTTTCTTTGCTCAGAAATACCAGTTTCTACCATTGGTGTTTATTGGATTTTTAATGATCTGTAATCTTATTTAGGCATGTGCTTTAAAACTTATTAAGGTTTTACCAAACATCCCTGAGATTTAAAATTGTAAACAAAGTCTCTTTGACTAATTAGGCTTGTTTATATGGTGTGTTGGCTTCTGGCATAAGGTCGTCATTGAACTCTCTGAAACATTGCTGGTCTCTAATGTTTGCTCTTCCGGATCTTTCTCTCACCATATCTGTGACTTACAGAAACATGACAAAGTATGCATTTGTGAACAGACTGAAGCATTTAGCTTTTCTCTCTACCTGAACCCCTGGAAGTTCAAAAGGTCTCAGTAAGTATTCTTTCTTCTCTGGCAATCACAATATTTGCACAAGTTCAATAAGAATCTGTCTTCCTTGTAACAGGACGTGATTGGAAATACCGATTATTTTACCAGGGCTTTGAAATGTTATATTCTAGAGAGACGTGCATAGACTCAGATATGACCAAACAGCTTTAACAAACTAAGGCTGACTTTCAGAAACCTAGAGCTGTAAAGCCCCTTGGAACTATTGGCCTGATACCTTGCTTCCAGAGTTCCCAGCAGCCTCACCAGGTGAGTCAAGAACGTCACTTCCTGGCAGGTGCAGGAAGCTCAGGCTATATTGGGAAACTCAGGAAGAGGAATTCGCCCAGATGGACAGCTACTAAGGGCGTGTCTGACGGCAAGTATTTGGCTCGGCTTCTGGCCTGGAGAGGCTACTAAAAGTGCAATCTAGATTCCTTATAAAAAGTTTCAGCAAAGCAGATTTTGAAAGATCTATATGATCGATCATTATTCTTGCTGAGCTCCTGTAAATAGTCAGGCCAAGTTTTTTTTTTAATTGAGCTTGTTTTACAAATGAATTAGTCTTCATTTGGCTATCTCTGGAGATAACGATGATTTTAGGGAGAAAAATCATGTTTCAAGAACACACCTTTGCAGATGTTAAATCCTAGCTCTGATTGTCTTGGAATGTTTGTTGTTTGCCTAAGCTAGACACCTTGAGACACCTCAGAGAAATTACCCGAATAGCTCCTGTATACACAATCTTGCTTGTTATTCTGTGGGGATAATAACAAGACCCCGTGGGGATGTGATTATTTGAACAACTAGAAAATGGGATTGATTCCCCAACAACTGGATAACTCAGAGGTCACCTTGACTAAGCCTGCGTGGCGGGGATGACAGAATCGCTCCTTAGAAGCCAGAGCGTACCTCGCTCCGTGGGGTTGACCATGGACTTGTGGACATAACAGACGGCCCCCCTTCCCTTACGACTGCACTGGGTGGCGCTGCCCTCATCCTGAGGCCCGTCTTCTCCCACTTGCCAGTGATCCCTCCTAACTAGGTGAAGGCTCCAGCTCAGACGAAGGCTTCTCAATGGTTTTATTCCTTAGTGATATTTATCCTAGAAGTTACCTCTGTTGACATAAAATCACAAGTGGAAGCTTCAGCCAATGACACAGTGACCTCTGATGAAGCAGGACATGGAGTCACCCGCAAATGCAGAAGGTGGCCCTCCAAAACCGAAGAGCCCTTGAAATCCCGACTGCAGTTCACGGAGGCCCAGAAGCAGGTGACTGGCTCCTCCCGGGACCCGGGGACTATGTGGCTCTAACCTGTGGCCACGGCTTCCCCCGGGCTGGATAGGTCGCTGGGCTCTGGGTTTTGCCCCGATGCGCCGACCCATTATTAAAACCATGACCAACCCAGGCAACCTTCCCAGCTGAAGACGACGGTGGGTCCGATCACCTGGCACCCATCTTTGCTCCCTTTTGGGGCCTGGAGGATGTTGTCTGGCACAGGGAAGCGCTTAGTAAGTACGTGGTCCAAGCCCTAAATGACACCCAAAATTAGCATTTCTCTACTAAACACTGAAATAACACAAATGCGTAAAGCAGTTTTACAAAATAGAAAGGCGCTAGATGTTTCAACTGCTGCATCAGGTGGAGCGTGTGCTTCGCAGACCTCACACAAAATCAAAACACGGTGTATACCTTCCAGATCCCCACTAAATTATTCCTGGGTTTCCAACTGACATGAATACTCTGTGGGCACTCTAGAAGACCCCTGTCTTTCCTTTAACGATTGGTTAAACTCCTGGACTGGAGAAGGATTTTTGTCAACTATCCGAGGACTCTTGGGACGCCTGGGTGGCTGGGTCAGGTGCGCGTCTGCCTTTGGGTCAGGTCGTGATCTCGGGGTCCTGGGACGGAGCCCTGGTCGGGCTCCCTGCTCAGCGGGGAGCCTGCCTCTCCCTCTCCCTCGGCAGCTCCCTGTGCTCTCTCTCTCTCTCTCAAATAAATAAATAAAACCTTTTTTAAAAAACCCTCTTATTTAGGTTTCTTTTTCTAATCATTCCAATCATTTCTAAACATTCTAATCATGTTTTGTGTCTTCTCCCCTGTCTCTCCACCTGGAGCTGAGACTCCTTCGCTGCCATAACTTCCAGCCGACAGATGATCCTTTCCACTCGGGGAGACCCACACGTGTGAGCTCTCCTGGATTCGGCCGCCTCTCCTTTCCTAGCTCCTATATCTATATAAGCCCCGAGTGCCCAGTGTTGGCTCCTAGGTAGGGACATCTCTACGCCCCTAGCCAGCAGGAAGACCTTACAGAAGATGAGACCTTCCCCTCTCAACAACCTTAGACCGGAGGGTCAAACTGTTCTGGGGGAATGATGTAGGAAACAAAAGCAGGAGAAAAAATAAATTTCCTTACTACCTACAGCCCACTGACAGGAAAGGCCTTGAAAGAGGCAGAGTGACCTTCCTCTAGGAGCTCGGCCGCCTCAATGTTGACACTGCTAAGGGCAACAAGCTGTTCCCCCAGGACCCTGTCAGTCTACTTTAACATATAAAAATTCCTTTGGAAACTTCCTTTATCTCTAAACCCCCAAAATACATATTGGCAACCATCCCCCAAGCATGTGACCCCCTGATACACATCTGAAAAGTCCCGTGACTGAGTTTTTATGGAGCAGTAACGGATGGCCTTCACCTAACACAGCTGGAGGGTCCTGGAAACCTTGTTCCCAAAAGACCTGGGAGGCTCGTTCGGTCCCTCACCCCCTCCCAGCCTGGAAGGATATAACGGGTCGCTCCTCAGGACCCCAGTGCAGCTCTTTCTGCCCCCGGTCCTGTCCCTGGGCTTTAATAAAACCATCTTTTTGCACCAAAGATGTCTCAAGAATTCTTTCTTGGCCGTGGGCTTCAAACGCTAACATCTTTCCTACACCAGTAGGCTAAGTTACAAAGTAGGTACAGAGTTACCCCGCCCCTAGCACAGTGTGTAAGAGCTTCCTGCACAAACCCCCAGAGGAGACCGTGCTTTGAGAACTACCTCCCTGTCTCCTTACCTGCTGCAGGTAATAGACTCTTTGCTCAAACCAAGAGACTTGGGCCAATGCACTCCCCAAGGGATGGACCCCTTGTACTCGGGGACAGGAGGGGTGCTCACTACCAAGTAGGAGTCTGCAGAACCCCTGGAGACGCAGGTCCTTCCTTGCTTTGGACAGAGGGTCCTGCGTTTGCCAACATAAAGGCAACCCCTTTGTGCACATGCTTTGGGGAGCCCCTCAGTGGATTAGAACAGTCACCATTCTTTGAGAACAGTCTCTCTCTGCTCTTCCCAGCACCAGGAACCCAGGCCAGGAACAGGAAGGGAGAAGTCGTCCTCAAGATCACCCCTGGGGACACTGGTGGCTCAGGGGGTTAAACATCGGACTCTTGATTTCTGCTCTGGTCCTGACCTCAGGGTCGTGGGATCGAGCCCCATGTTGGGCTCCACGCTGAGTGGGGAGTCTCTTGGGATTCTGCCTCCCTCTCCCCCTGCTTTTGCTCTCTCTCCCTCTCTCTCTTTCTCAAAAACAAAACAAAACCCACTCTTAGAGGGGCTGGGGGCAGGGCAAGGATGAGATCGAGCCATCACAGAGCTCTCCCATGGGACTCAAATGTCTTTTTCTTAATGGAACTTTTGCTTGCTTTCTGGAAAATGTTGTCCCTTCAAGTATTTGTTCGCCCGCTCTCCCCCTGCTACTCCAGGCTAGTGAGTTAGACCCTCCGGCTGGGCCTCATGGGTGCACCTGCTCTGAGCTGTTCTTTCCAGCATCCTGCTCTCTGCAGGTTCCCTTGGGCCACCTGTGCCCGCCTCTACCTCCTTTCATATTGTCTTCTGCTCTTGAGCTCACCCAGAGGAGTTCTTCAGAGATTTTCTTTTTCAATTCCAGAACAGAGTGTCCCCTTCACTGGGCCACAGTACCCTGATATGTGGCCCCAGATGATTATGGTTGTTTCTGGGAGGGTGTTCGTGGATAAGATGAACATTTCAGTTGGTGAAATTTGAATAAAGCAGATTGCCCTCAGTAATGTGGGTGGGCCTCTTCCAATCAGCTGAAGACCTGGACGGTACAAAAGACTGACACCGCCCCCAACCCCCCACCCCGCAAGTGAGAGGCAATTCTGCAGCAAACAGCCTTCAGACTTTACTTGCGATGTTGGTTCTTCCTGGCCTCTCGTCTGCGGGAGCACCCTGAAGACTGGACTTGCCGGCTCCCATAACCATAGAAGCCAGTTCAGCCCAAGAAATCTTGTTCTATGTATAGAAACATTCTCTTGGCTCTGTTTCTCTCGAGAATTCTGACTATCACACAGAATATCCATTTGATTTGTTTCCCTAGAGCCCCGTTCTGCTGGATGCCCAGTCTTTAAATCTCTTCTGCTCGCCTTCTCTATTTTACTGAACACGGTTGTCTTGGCTATTTTAAAATCCTTTTCTGCTAACTCCATGCCGTGGGCCATCTGTTGGTCTGCGTGTATGGCTTGCCCCCCTATTGTGATGGGTCACGTTTCCCTGCCTCTCGAGATCTACGAACGTTCTCTTGTGCGCTGGGTGTTGTGTAAGTAAGAACCACAGAGGCTACACACACACACACACAGACATCACCAGGATGGGGGTCCCTCGTGTCCTCCGGGGCCAGATCGCTGGGCATGAAGCACTAATCACATCAGCTCCATCAGCAGTTGAGCTTGGTTGGGGCTGGACTGCAGTTTGAGAAAGGCGCATGGAAACTCCTGTCTGTCCTTTTCCCCCGCGCCGGCCTCTGGCTGAGAGGCCAGTCTCCTTGGCCCCGGAGCATGTGGGAGATTCCGTTCTGCCCACTCACTGGGTCTTTACGCTCTGCCTGTAAGCCTCCCACTCCCATGTTCCAGTGCAGCTTCCCAATCTGACAACTCTCTTGGGACCAAGTTCAGACGTGCATTTGAGGCACACCTCTTCCTCAATGGGGATTTGCTGCCCAAGAACCAGGAGACTATGGGAGAGGTCACCTTCCTTGCAGCTGTCCCTTCTAGGGCGTGGTCTCCTGCATCCACAAATCTGCATGCATTCCGGGTGGGAGAATGCGTTTGCAGCTTTGCAAGTCTCTAACTGGTGGCAAGATCATCACTGGTTTTCCTCACCCAGAGCCGAGTCTGTGTGGGTCGCACCCGTCCCTTGGTGACTGGAAGTGGCACCTGGCCACAGGAAGGGACGGACCACTGCATCAGCCCACCTGGGAGGGCTTCCGACCTCCGGTTCCCTGGCCACTCAGCCCTTGCTCCCGTCACAATTCTCCAGCATATTTTAAACACAGTGATGGCGATCTCTCTGGCTTTTCTCCCTGGTCCAGTGAAGCATTTGACTGCACGGTCCACATCATCCTCTCGGCATCCTCTCCTCGTGGGAGCCCTCTGATGGCTGCGGAACTGCATGTTTACTCTGCGTCCTGGTTCATCGGACTGTTTTCCAAGTTTGCTGTTTTTATCACTTATTCTCTAGGATTTTCAGGTACACTATCATATCACCTACAGAGCTGGTTTTACTTCATTCTATTCTTTTTTTTTTAAGATTAAGATTTTAAGATTTATTTATTTGAGACACAGAGACGGTGGGGGGTGGGAAGCAGAGGCAGAAGGAGAGAGAGAATCTCAAGCAGGCTCCACGGCCAGCACAGAGCCCGACATGGGCTGGATCTCATGACTCCAAGATCATGACCTGAGCTGAAATCAAGAGCCCCATGCCCAACCACATGAGCCCCCCAGGTGCCCCTTCTTTCCATTCTAAAGCCTGTCGTTCCTCTGTTGTTTCCAATTGCCTTGCTGAGTACTTCCGATTCAACGCTACATTGTGATGGGGACACTTGTGCTATCCTTATAATGCAAGATGATGACTTTAGGAGATTGTATTTTTCTTGTGCCCGAGTCCAGCTCCAGCGGGGGTGGGTCTCACGAAGTCAAGGGCGGCGTCGGAGACTGAGGAGACGCATACACACAGTCAAGGTGCAAACATCTCCTCCTGGGGATCTCAGGGGCTCTTTATTTATACTTTAAGATTTTACATTGTTTCCCATATGTTCTTTGTTTACAGCTCAATGAGCCTGACTTAGAACATACCAATTAAAGATCTTTTCCTTTCAGTTTCTTCTCTGCATTCAATAGTTTGACCTTTATAAGTTTCCTTTTGTGCTCACTAATGGGTACAAGTGGTGTAAGAGTTATAGACAAAGTTATAACAGGAACATAAAGTATAAAGTATATGAGGTGTTAGACAAAGAGAGGGTTGGTGGTTTTACATGATCCTTAAACAATCTGATTAAAGGGGTGCCTTGGTGGCTCAGTGGGTTAAAGCCTCTGCTTTCTGCTCAAGTCATGATCTCAGGGTCCTGGGATCGAGCCCCACGTCGGGCTCTCCGCTCAGCGGGGAGCCTGCTTCCCCCTCTCTCTCTGCCTACTTGTTTTTTTTTTTTTTTTTAAGATTTTATTTATTTATTTAACAGAGAGAGAACACAAGCAGGCAGAGAGGCAGGCAGAGGCAGAGAGAGGAGCAGGCTCCCTGTGGAGCAAGGAGCCCGATGCGGGACTCGATCCCAAGACGCTGGGATCATGACCTGAGCCAAAGGCAGCTGCTTAACCAACTGAGCCACCCAGGCGTCCCTCTCTCTGCCTACTTGTGATCTCTCTCTCTCTGTCAAATAAACAAATAAAATCTTTTAAAAAAAACCAATCTGATTAAAGTTTAATCTTATACCAACTACTCAACTATTTTTCATAAAGACTAATAATCAGCCTCTAATAGCATGCAATAATAACATTTGATTTTTTTTTAAGATTTTTATCTATTTATTTGAGAAAGAGAGAGAGTGAGAGCATGAGAAGGGAGAAGATCAGAGTGAGAAACGGACTCCCCTTGGAGCTGGGAGCCTGATGTGGGACTCGACCCCGGTCTCCAGGATCATACCCGAGCCGAAGCCAGTCGCCCAACCAACTGAGCCCCCCAGGCACCCAACATTTGATTCTTGTAGAGTATTATTCCAACGCCTGATTTCCTCTAAGCAAGCTCTCCTGGGGAGAAGGCACCAAGGCGGTGACCTTCTCTGTATTCTTTCCCAGAGGGACACAGAAAATGCTCTAACCATTTTTCCATGACTCTTAAACCATCTCTCTATGTCCGCAGCACAAACCTGCGTGATCATAAACACCTGTGTAACGTATGGGAGGGGTGCTTGGTCTCATTGTTCATTCTTCTGGAATAGTCGTCATTGATGTTAGCATAAAGATTATTTCCCTTAAGCCCATAGATTAAGCCCACAATTACAAGAAATGCCATAAACAAAATGAGAGGAAGTAGCAGGGACCAGCTCTGGATTCTCCTGACTTTTCAGGATTGTCCCTCATACCCGGACTTTG
>JAPYYJ010002859.1:0-12232 GCA_028533885.1 Nasua narica | reverse complement strand
TGCCTTTGTTTTTCCCCTTTGCCTTTGTTCTTGGGCATTACTAGTGCCTCAGGAATGTTATATGTATATCCCACCTTAAAGGGGGTGCTTTCGGGGTGTCTGCCTGTGTTTTGCCCTCAGCTTTCCTTTGGCTCTCATCAGGGATGCTGTGACCAACTAATGTGAGTTTGCTCCTTGGTGAGTTACCGTAGAGACTAGCTAGGGGGAGGAATCACAAAGGAAGACTACTTGCAACAAATATGGAGCTCACAGGGAATAACTTCCAGAGCCTTGTCCCGGCTCAGGCGCGAGTGGGTTCCTTTAGGGTTAGGATGAATATCCAGAAAGGACAATATTTTCCTTACATGTAGAGGTGGGCATAAGGTTTCACATGGGTCTTTTTTATATTTTTAGATTTATTTCTTTTAGAGAGAGTGCCAGTGGGAGTGCGGGGAGGGGGAGAGAATCCTCAGGCAGACCCCCTGCCGAGCAGGGTTCCATCCCAGGACCTTGAGATCATCACCTAAACTTAAACCAAGAATCCCCTGCTTAACCGACTGAGCCCCAGGGGTTGCACCTCCGTCCTGAGGAAGCATGATGGTGCATACAGTGTGTGATAAGGAGGTTTGTGCTCCTTCCTGGTTGTTTTTTAGTTTAGGGTTTTTTTTTTTTTTTTAGGATTTTTTTTTTTTAAGATTTTATTTATTTAACAGAGAGAGAACACAAGCAAGCAGAGAGGCAGGCAGAGGCAGAGAGAGGAGCAGGCTCCCTGCTGAGCAAGGAGCCCGACGCGGGACTCGATCCCAGGACGCTGGGATCATGACCTGAGCCGAAGGCAGCTGCTCAACCAACTGAGCCACCCAGGCGTCCCTAGGTTTTTGTTTTTGTTTTAAGTAGGCTCCACATCCAGTGTGAAGCCCAACGCAGGGCTTGAACTCATATCCATGAGATCAGTTCCTGAGCTGAAATCAAGAATTGGTCGCTTAACGGCCTGAGCCACCCAGACACCACTTGGGCGGAGATTTTGACGTTATAATGAAGTAGAGGTGACTGTTGGGCACTCCGTGGCCCATGTGCTCGGGTGTCCATCCCAAATTGTCTAGGCCATTGGAACTCTTCTTGTTTGCCTTAAAAGATAAAGTTCACATTCCTGTGACTAAGGGGCAGGGTTCAGAGGGGGTCTCGCTGGTGACAATTTTACCCCTGCTAACACTGTAGTGCACAGTTTCAATCCTGCAAAAACAACTCAAGAATGTGTGTTAGATCAGTCTTTACTTTGGAAACAGCACTGGGAGTTTTAACCATTGACTTACGGTCTCTGACACGGTATGTTATTTCCTGGCTGGGTAGAGACTGTTAGTTTTTGCATTCCTTGTGTTCCCTTGAAGCCCTTAGCTCCTGAAGTTTTTGCATTTCTTTGTAGCACCTCCTAGGAAGTTCACGCAGAGCTGTGCTAGGGCGGGTAGAGGTGGTAAGGCACAGATCACAGAAAATAGCCAGGGGCCTAAAATGATTTCTCACGTATCATGAAAACTGTGTCTCATCTTTCTTTTGCTGGGGACCCGTAACTGTCTGCTTTCGGTGCCATGTGTTCTTAGAAAATCGGAAATGTTCTTCGTATGGTTGACACTTTTGTAATTGTTAGTGTTTAAGGGAATTCTGGGGCACCTGGGTGGCTCAGTCGGTTAAGCATCTGCCTTCGGCTCAGGTCATGATCCCAGGGTCCTGGATTGAGTCCTGCACTGGGCTCTTCCTCAGCAGGGGAGCCCGCTTCTCCCTCTGCCTGCCGCTCCCCCTGCTTGTGTGCACACTCTCTCTCTGATAAACGAACAAATAAAAAAATCTTTTTTAAAAAATAAAGAAATTCAATCTTAGAATAGTTTCCAATGTACAAATGTTAGAGGTAAAGAAGAACTAGTAAATATATATACATTATGATATATAGAAGTTTCTCTATTTTATTTTTATTTTCTTAAAGATTTTATTTATTTGACAGAGAGAGACACAGCTAGAGAGGGAACACAAGCAGGAGGAGTGGGAGAGGGAGAAGCAGGCTCACTACCATGGAGCAGGGAGCCCCGTGCGGAATTCCATCCCAGGATCCTGGGATGGTGACCCTAGCCGAAGGCAGACACTTAGCGACTGATCCACCCAGGTGCCCCTCTCTGTTTATTTTAAATAAATCTATTAGATAGGAAAGTCTAGCCTAAGAAAACTTGCCGCCCATATATCCTGGTCCCCTCCTGCACGGTTACCCCGCCCCCCTCAAATACAGGGTGTTGATCTTTTCTTGAACTTTGTTTGTGGTTTCCATATATAAAAACAAGCCATTGCAAATGCACATTTTTCTTATCTATGTTTGTCCTTGTAATGAACAGTTGAACTCACATTTTTTTGTTGCTTGCTGACCGCTTAAGCCTGCCCCCACCCCCCAACTGTTCCCCCAGCCTGGAGGGCTGTGGAGAAGACTCTAGAAGCTCCCTCCTCTGGCGCTGACTTCAGATTCAAATCATGCAAACCCCTGCCCGATGCCAATTTTTGCCCCAGCCCCACCCCCGAACCACAGCGAAAGCCCGGCCCGGGTGGCTCCCTCGCCTTGCCTTCTGAGGCCATGTCAGAGCTGGCTGAGAGGCCCCCTTCCTTCCCCGAGGCCTAAGTCCTAAGCATCCCCTTCCCGGCTCAGGGTGTCTGTGCGCGTGCGCCACCTGGGGTCATTCTTAGCGTAGGAACCCCACATCCGCAGGTGACCAGGACAGGCTCCATGACCTGACCGCCCCCCGGGGCTCCGCTGCTCCTGACCGGACGGCTCCCCAGCCCTGCTGCCTCGGGGCGGCCCGCACGGTCTGCGCAGGGGCTGGGGAGCGCGCTCTGTGACCTGGGCTGCCCCGTGTCACCACGGTGACGCCCCCAGCCTCAGGTCTGAGTTCAGCGAGGAGAATTCCTAGGCATAGGGGAGCAGGAGTGTGACAGGGAGTAGGATTGGGCTCTCCTCAGAGTGGTCCTGGGTTGCTGTCTTTGCTGGTTGGCTCCACATACCCGAGGTGGGGTGGCAGAGGGGACTCTATCCTGTGCAAGAGGGGGGTTCTGCTGGGGGGGGGGAGGTCACTCCTGAAATAGCGGTCACGGAGTTAGGGAAGAGAGGGGGAAGGGCAGCCAGAAGCTGGTGGGCTAAGCCCACACCCCTAACCCCAGAGGGCTCACCAGGACCCTCCTGTCCCTCTGTGCCACCCCTGCCCCTCCTGCAGCAAAGATCCGGAGCCTCGCGTTTAGGGGACACATTCAGGGTCCCCCTGTGGCAGAACAAAGGCGTTAGTTCAAACTTGGCCTAAGTCCAGGGTCCTCAAACCCGATAAAGCAAGCAGGGTTCACGCGGGGGCTCCAGACCCTGCCTACGCTGTTTGAGGCTCGGGAGGAAACCGTGTACAGGTACCCGGGTAGAGAGCACAGCCGGCGCCCCTGAAGTATATCTGGTGACCCACAAAAGCAAAACTGGAAAGGAAACCAAAGGAAAAAGTGTTGAAACCAAGGTCCAAAATTTGGCCCATTGGAAATCCCCAAATTCACTAAAAGAACTTACACAATACAGAGGATAAGAGTACCCTGCTTGGCCTTTGGGCCGCTATAGTGTGGGTTCCGAATTAACCTGGCCATCTGCTGTGATACCTTAATTTAGGAATCTTGACGTGAGTAATCAATACTAGCATTCAGCTTGCAGTCCTACCCGGGGACCCTATTAACTTTTAGCAAGGTACCCTGATAATCTTTGAGGAGTTACTGAATATAAAACAGGAGACAAAAGGGTAGGACTTGCCTTAATCATCAGAAAACTACTGTTTTGCCTGGATTTCCCATGGTCATAACCCAGTGTCCGGAAATACCCCACACCAAGCAATGAGGCAAAGAACCGGTGGGTCGTGGATTAAATTTAAATGAAGCCTTTGGCACTTCCATATTTTCTCAAAACTAAGGGGACTCCATGGACTTTTTCCCACCCCCGCCCCACCAGCTAACTTACTTAATCGGGCCCAGCGTAAATCAAACGCAGCTTTCCAGGGTTGAAAACTATCCTACTGCACCTATTAACAGTGATTACTGCCTGAGCTACTCCTCTTATCAGCCGAAGCCAGCACGTTCTTCAACCTGGAGAAAAAGGATGACACCTCTGTGTGGATTGCCGCCACTGTTAGGAGGTTGTAGTTGCACACACGAGCCCCTGTTCCCGGTCCCCGAGATGACTGAAATTACCCGCCCCACGGGCGCCTCGTAAATATCCTGCCCTCGAGGATTCCGCCGGGTAGTGCTGTTCAGGGCCTCTCTGGACGGCCTCATGGTGCGGTTGCTCTCACCTTGAGGGGACATGACACATCTTCACTGGGGACCCCCGGGGGCCTTGACACCCCCGCACCCCACCTCTGCTGGCAGGATCTGAACTGCAGCCACCTTTCTCTTGGAGCAGCGGCATGAATGACATTGACATCGTCCTCTGAGGACATTTGGTGGTCATTCATACAGGCCGTACAAATATGGGGAAAGAAGGAGCTCATGGAAAGCAGGTGGGCCATTAGCGTGTAAGATGCCTGGCCCCGCAGCTGTGTTCCTAAATGTTATTTGGTAAACAAGGGGCAGCTCCCTTCATGACACAGTGATGAATCGGTACACATCTTTTAGGCTCTTTTGACATTTGGGAGGTAACATATTCCTTGTTTATAAATTTTACTTGAGGGCGCCTGGGTGGCTCAGTCAGTTAAGTGTCTGCCTTGGGCTCAGATCATGATCCCAGGGTCCTTGGATCGAGCCCCGCATCGGGCTTCCTGCTCAGCGGGAGCCTGCTTCTCCCTCTCCCTCTGCCCGCCTCTCCCCCTGCTTGTGCTTTCTCTCTCTGTGTCAAATCTTAAAAAAAATAAATTTTACTTGAGCCTCTTTATGCTGTTATGTGCAAATTCGCCCACCCTGCGTGAGCCCCCCAGAATGCTCTAGACCGCTCACTGCTTACACTGCGATAGGAGAGGCACTCCCATTAGCGCCCTCAGGCCCTCCTTCACTCTCGAGGCTCCAGTGCCCTGGGACGGCTCTGGAGTCACACGTGTGGCTTGAAGTTGTCTGTAGGCTTCCGATGCAAGAACCTGCCGTTTTCGGCCCACACTATGCCATTAGAGCTGCAGTTACCACCGGTTTCTGAGCTTTCCTGAAAATAGACGTTCTCCCATGCCCTGAGCATGAGACCATCTACTTGTCCATTATACGCTGGGTCCTGGAAACAGCCGCCCATGAGCTCAGCACAGCTCCTGAGACCTTGAGACGCAGAGGAACCAAACCTGAGCCCCCAGCATATCCCGCAGCGGGAGGGCTGGCCTCCCCTCTCCTCAGTGGCCTGCTAGGTGCCGTTGTTCTGGAAGAGGTCACCCCTGTCCCAGAACCATTAGCTCCTTGGGTTTAACTGAGTAAACTGCAGTAGGGAGTTTATCTTTTTGAAGATTTTATTTATTTATTTGAGAAAGAGAGAGAATGAGAGAGAGCAAGCACGAGAGTGGGGAGGGTCAGAGGGAGAAGCAGACTTCCCGGTGAGCAGGGAGCCCAATGCGGGACTCGATCTGGGGACTCCAGGATCATGACCTGAGCCGAAGGCAGTGGCTTAACTGACTGAACCATTCAGGTGCCCAGGAGTTTATCTTTTTAGATGACATCTCCACATTCATAAATGATGGAGCTCAGTGAGATTTGATTTTTATTACATAATTGGGACATCCTTGATGAAGAATGGGACCCAAACATAACCCAAACATCCCAAACTAATAAACATCAGTGAAATTGTTTTAAAACTTCTTTGATAAGTTAGAAAAATGGTAGGAAAAACAATCAGTTAATGAAGCTACAAATTACAAATTTTTTTGATAAGGATCAGAGAAGTTCCCAACTAAGGTTGTATTCTCTTGATGATAATTGTCATGGAAACAGAATATTGCATTACAAAAATTGTTTCCAGTTCTTACAATTGCCTTAAAAATGGTAAATTAATATACTTCTATTCCTGTGACACCTTTCCCCCCCCAGCTCTATTATGACATAATTGGCAAATAAAATTGCATATATTTAAGATGTACAATGTGAAGATATACACATACACTGTGAAATGATTACCACAATCAAGCTAATTAATGCTTCAGTTAAAAAAAAAGAAAGACAAAAGAAATAATGGCTGGAGATGTCCCAAATCTTGGGAGAGATATGGATATCCTGGTAAATGAAGTCAAATGTCACCAAACGGGTTCAACCCAAAGAAGACTTCACAGACACGTTATAATCAAATCATCAAAAATCAAGACAGAATTCTGAAAGTAACAAGAGGAAAGTGACTCATCACATACAAAGGAACCCCAGTTAGACTTTCAATGTATTACTCAATAGAAACCCTACTTACAAGCCAGAACAAAATTGGATGCTATTCAAAGTGCTGAAAGAAAGAAACAGCCAAAAATGCTTTTCCTAGTAAAGCTGTCATTCAGGAATGAAGGAAGGAAAGACTTTCTGAGACGAACAATCGTTATGGAAGTTTTATCACCAGTAGACCTGCCTTAGGAGAAATGCTAGGGAGTTCTTCAAACTTAAATGAATGGATGCTAATTAGCAACATCAAAAAAATGTGGAAGTATGGAACTAATTGGCCAAACTAACTTTTTGTTTTATTTCAGGATTTGATTTTTAAAAATGATTTATGAGAGAGAAAGAGAATGAGCAGGGGAGGGACAGAGAGACAGAGTGAGAATCACAAGCAGATTCTCTGTTGAGCGCAGAGCCTGACATGGTGCTCCATCTCACGACCCTGAGATCATGAACTGAGCTGAAATCAAGAGTCAGATGCTCAACTGACTAAGCCACCCAGGTGACCCTTAAAGATTTGATTTTTGAGTAATCTCTACACCCAACATGGGACTCAAACTTACAACCCTGAAATCAAAAGTTGCATGCTCCACTGACTGAGCCAGCCAGGCACTCCTATTTTTTTTTTAATTTTATTTATTTATTTGACAGAGAGAGAGATCACAAGTAGGCAGGGAGGCAGGCAGAGGGGGAGGGGGAAGCAGGCTCCCCACCGAGCAGAGAGCCCGATGCGGGGCTCGATCCCAGGACCCTGAGATCATGACCTGAGCTGAAGGCAGAGGCTTTAACCCACTGAACCACCCAGGCGCCCCTTGTTTGTTTTTTAAGTAGGCTCCAAGCTCCATTGTGGGGCTTGAACTCACGACTCTGCGTTCAAGATCTGAACTGAGATCAAGAGTAGGACACTTAAGCTACTGAGCCACCCAGTTGGTTTTTAAGATAAACCAAATTGACCGCCTTTGGCTAGACTAAGAAAAAAATATTGAAGATTCAGACAACTGAAATCAGAAATGCAAGAGGAGAAACTGATCACAAAAATACAAAGGATGGTCAGAGACTGTATACATGCAAACAAATTGGGTAACCTAAAATCATTGGATAAATTCCTCAAAACATACAACCTACCAAGACTGAAACATGAAGAAACAGAAAATCTTAAAGACCAATAATGAGTAAGGAGATCGAATCACCAATAAAGTTCCAACAGAGAAAAGCCCAGGACCAGATGACTTCATTGGTGCATCCTACCAACAATTTAAAGAAGAATTAATGCCATTCCTTCAGAAACTCTTGCAAAAGCTGAAGTGGAGGGAAAACACTTCTAACCTTATTTTACCAGGCCAGCATTAACCGGATACCAAAGCTGGCCAAATCAATGGAATCCGCCACATTAACTGAATGAAGGAGAAAAATCACATGATCATCTTAATAGGTGCAGAAGAAGCCTTTGACAAAACTCAACACCCTTTCATGTTAAAATTTCCCCACAATTTAGTATTGAAGAAACTCTTACAGATTCTTCTTTAAACGAATTCATGCACTACCCTTTCTGTGTCTGACTCATTTCACTACCATAATGTCCTCCACATTCATTCAAGTTGCACAAGTGTCAGGATTTCCTTGTTCCATAAGGCTGAATAGTATTCCTTTGTATATATACACCCCCATTTTCTTTAACCAGTCATCTGTCAACACTTAGGTTGTCTCCATATCTTGGCTATGATGTACAATACTGCAGTGAACAGGGGAATACAGACATTTTTTCAAGAAATAACAAGTGTTGGTGAGATGTGGAGAAAAGGGAACCCTCGTGCACTGTTGGTGGGAATGTAAATCAGTGCAGCCATGTGGAAACTAGTGTGGAGGTTTCTCAGGTTTTCTAAAAATTTACAAGTAGAACTACCATACAGTCCAGGAATTTCATTTCTGGGTGTTTACCCAGAGAAAGTGAAAACACTAATTTAGAAAGGTATATGCACTCTTAAGTTCTTTACATTATTCACAATAGTGAAGATACGGAAACAACCTAAGTATTCACTGATAGGTGAATAAAGAAGATTGTAACAGATATAAAATGGGAGTCTAGCTCCCATCTGTCATCATACAAAATTATTACAATATTTTTGACTATATTCTCTGTGCTTTACTTTACATCTCCGTGACTCAGTGTGTTTTATAACGGGAAGTTTGTATCTCTTAATAACTTTTACTGATTTCGTCAATCATCCTATCCTCTTCCCCTTTGGCAACCACCAGTTTGTCCTATGTATTTATATTTCAGTTTTGTTTTCTTTGTTTTTTAGGTTCCACATATGCATGAAATCATGTGGTATTTGTCTTTCTCTGACTTTTTTCACTTAGGATAAAACCTTTTAGGCTTATTGGTGTTGTTACACATGGCAAAATTTTATTTTATTTTATTTTTATCTTTTTGATACTAGCCATTCTGAGAGATGTGAAGTGATATCTCACTGTGGTTTTGGTTGGTATTTCCCTGATGATCAGTGATGCTGAGTATCTGTTTCTGTGTCTGTTGGCCATCTGTGTGTCTTCTTTGGACAAATGTCTCTTCAGGTCCTTTTCCCATTTTTATATTTTTATTTTTATTCTTTTTAAAGATTTTATTATTTGTCATAGAGAGCACAAGCATGGGGAGCAGCAGGCAGAGGGAGAAGCAGGCTCCCCGCCGAGCAAGGAGCCCAATGGGGGACTCGATCCCAGGACCCTAGGATCATGACCTGAGCTGAAGGCAGCTGCTTAACCAAATGAGCCACCCAGGGGTCCCCCTTTGTCCATTTTTTTAAAGATTTTATTTATTTATTTGACAGAGAGAGAGATCACAAGCAGGCAGAGAGGCAGACAGAGAGAGAGGGGGAAGCAGGCTTCCTGCTGAGCAGAGAGCCCAATGCGGGGCTTGATCCCAGGACCCTGAGGTCATGACCCAAGCCGAAGGCAGAAGCTTTAACCCACTGAGCCACCCAGGTGCCCCTCCTTTGTCCATTTTTAAATCAGACTTTTTTGGTGTTAGGTTGTATGAGTTCTTTTCTTTCTTTCTTTTTTTTTTTTTTTAGATTTTATTTATTTATTTGAGTGACAGAATGAGTGTGAGAGACAGCATATGAGCAGGGGCAGAGGGAGAGGGAGAAGCAGGCTCTCCTGCTGAGCAGGGAGCCTGACATGAGATTCAATCCTAGGACCCTGGGATCATGACCTGAGGTGAATGCAGATGCTTAGCTGACAGAGCCACCCAGGAGCCTGAGTTGTAAGAGGAGTTGTTGTTGTTGTTATTGTTCTTCTTTTTTTTTAAGATTTTATTTATTTATTTGACAGAGAGTTCACAAGTAAGCAGAGAGGCAGGCAGAGAGAGAGGCGGAAGCAGGCTCCCTGCTGAGTAGAGAGCCCTATGCAGGGCTCCATCCCTGGACCCCCGAGATCATGACCTGAGCCAAAGGCAGAGGCTTTAACCCACTGAGACACCCAGGTGCCTTGTAAGAGTTCTTTATATATTTTAGATATTAACTACTTCTTTGATATACCATTTGCAAATATCTTCTCTCATTCAGTAGTTTACCTTTTCATTTTGCTGATGGTTTCCTTTGTTGTAAAAATCTTTTTACTTTCATGTAGTCCTGGCTTGTTGATTTTTGCTTTTGGTGCCCTTGCCTGAGGAGACATTGAAAAAGATACTGCTGAGACCAATGTCCAAGATTTCCAGCCCATGTTTTGTTTTGTTTTGTTTTGTTTTGTTTTGTTTTAGGAGTTTTAGTTTCAGGCCTTAACATTTAGGTCTTTAATCTATTTTGGGTTTATTTTTGTATGTGGTGTAAGAAAAGTGGTCTGGTTTCCCCAACACCATTTTTTGTCTTTTCCTCATTAAATATTCTTGCCTCCTTTGTCATAAATTAATTGACCACGTAAGTGTGGTTTTGTTTCTGTATTCTGCTCCACTGATCTGTGTGTCTGTTTTCATGTTAGTGCCATATTGTTTTGATTACTGTAGCTCTACGGTATAATTTGAAACTTAGGAGCATGATACCTTCAGCTTTGTTCATTCTTAAGATTTCTTTGGCTATTCAGAGGGTTTTGGGGTTCCATAAAATTTTAGGATTATTCTAGTTCTGTGAAAAATGCCAAAAATGATATTGGTATTTTAATAGAAATTGCACTTAATCTGTAGATTGCTTTGGGTAGTATGGACTTTAATAATATTAACTCTTCCAATCCATGAGCATGGTATAGCATTCCATTTATCTGTATCATCTTAAATTTCTTTCATCAGTTTATCATAGTTTTTAGAGTACAGGTCTTTCACCTTCTTGGTTAAATTTATTCATAGGTCTTTTTATTCTTTCAGATGCAATAACAAATGGAATTGTTTTCTTAATTTCTTTTTTTGATAATTATTGTATACAAAATGCAATAGGTTGTATAGTAATTTCATTTTATTTTATTTTATTTTATTTTATTTTTTTTATTCATTTAACAGAGAACACAAGCAGGCAGAGAGGCAGGCAGAGGCAGAGAGAGGAGCAGGCTCCCTGCGGAGCAAGGAGCCCGATGCGGGACTCGATCCCAAGACGCTGGGATCATGACCCGAGCCAAAGGCAGTTGCTTAACCAACTGCGCCACCCAGGCGTCCCGGTTGTATAGTAATTTTATATCTTGCAACTTCACTGAATTTATTTATTCTAATAGTTTTTTGGGGGAATCTTTAGGATTTTCTATATATTATATCATGTCATCTGAAATAAGTGATAGATTTACTTCTTCCTTACCAATTTGGATGTCATTTATTTGTTTATTATCTATCTTTTTTCCTATTTATTTATTTATTTATTTTTAGAGGGGAAGATGGGTGGAAAGAATCTTAAGCAGGCTTCATACCCAGCATGGAGCCCAGTGCAGGGCTTGGTCTCCCTTCTGGCCTGCTAAGTTTCTGCTGAAAAATCAGCTTATGGTCTTATGGGTGTTCCCTTGTATGTGACTAGTTGCTTTTCTCTTGGTGCCTTTAAGATTTCCTTTCTCTTTAATTTTTGACATATTACTATGTGTCTTTGTGTGGACTTCATTGGATTCATCTTACTTAGGGCTTTCTGTGCTTCCTAGACCTGAATGTCTGTTTTCTCCACCAGAATAGGGAAGTTTTCAGCCATTATTTCTTCAAATATGTTTTCTGTCCCTTTCCCTCTCTTCTTCTGAGACCCCTATAATGTGAATGTTGGCATGTTTGATGTTGACTCAGAGGTCCGTCAAACTATCCTCATTTCTATTATTCTTTCTTCCTTTTTGTTGTTCAGTTTGGATGATTTTCATTACCCTGTCTTCCACATTCCTGATTTGTTTTGTTTTGTTTGCATCCTTTAATCTGCTGCCAATTACCTCTAGTGTATTTTTCATTTTTTATTTCTATTCTTCAGTTCTGATTGGTTTATTTTTAATATTTTCTCTTTGTTGAAGATTTCACTGTGTTCACCTATTTTTCTCCTGACTTTGGTGAACATAGGACCATTACTTTGAACTCTTTATCAGGTAGATTATCTCCATTTATTTCTTTTCCTGAAGTTTTGTCTTGTTCTTTCATTTAGAACTTATTCTTCTGTTCCTTATTTTGCCTGGTTCTCTGTGTTTGTTTCTATATTTTAGGTAGATCAGCTATGTCTCCTGGTATTGAAGGAGTAGTCTTATGTACAAGGCATCTTTTTGGGCCCAGAAGTAACAGTTCCCCTAGTCACCAGAGCCAGGCACTCCAGCAGTGTTACCCATGAGGGCTGCCTATGCCCTTCTCTTGCTGATGGGCCATGACTGCTGCAGGCATTCTTGTGGGAAGGCCCTTCTGTGATTGTTATGAGCACACTGCTGCACAGGGCCTCTTGCA
>JAPYYJ010002858.1:0-12234 GCA_028533885.1 Nasua narica | reverse complement strand
TCCACACTCTGCTGACCTCGTGAAGCCTGGGGCTTCTCTGGAACCCCACGGGGAAGCTCCCTGAGGAGCAGCTCTGTGACCTTCCTTGTCTTCCCCACGCAGAGGGACTCCCTGGAGAACACGCTGACTGAGACCGAGGCACGCTACAGCTCCCAGCTGTCCCAGCTGCAGTACATGATCACCAACGTGGAGTCCCAGCTGGCCGAGATCAGGAGTGACCTGGAGCGGCAGAACCAGGAGTACCAGGTGCTGCTGGACGTCAAGGCCCGGCTGGAGTGCGAGATCAACACGTACCGGGGCCTGCTGGAGAGCGAGGACTGCAAGTGAGTGGGAAGCTAGTACTATTTCCCTTGAGGGTGCATGAGGTTCCTGTGGGGATGAAAAGTTATCTTGATGGAAACATATGGATAATTTCAAGCTTTTGGTTGGAGATGGTCTGAGGACGTGCCATATTCTTAGACAAAGTGCATTTGGTGTTTTCCTATCTCTTCAGCTCATTTCCCCCTAACTGGCCCTCATGGTCTTCTGTCTGCAGGCTCCCCTGCAACCCATGTGCCACAACCAATGCCTGTGACAAGCCCATCGGGCCTTGTGTCTCCAATCCTTGTGCTCAACGTGCTCGCTGCGGACCTTGCAACACCTTTGTGCGCTAGAGGGCCCATTGCCAGGAGGAGGACAAGGGTTCCAAAGTCATGTCTCAACTCTACTTCATACAAGCATCCCCTCTGGTGACCACACATTAGACAAAGGAAGAATTTCTACCTGCACCAGGTTCTGAGTGTCCACTCTGCCTTTCACTGAACCCCCTGGCTTGATCCTTTCGATGACAAAGTCTCCTTAGCAGCTTGTTCTGTCTTCTGAGCATAGAAGGAAATCGACAGCGGGATTGTGCAATATCTATTATCACAGCGACACACTTGCATAACATGTTATGCTTGAACAAATACTAATCTTAATACTTAAATGTGATTTCGAAATCATTACATGAAAGTGTGAGCCGCTAGGCGGGTTATGAAACTGAACATAACTGAGAAAAACATCTTCCTTGTCACTCTTTTGGTCTTTGGAGATGCAGTCAGGGTCCCTTGTTAACTTCCTAATAAACCTTTGTTCTGGCACAAACATGGTCATTGTGCTTCTTCATCAATTCCTGAACGGGGTGTCTCGTATCAATAAAAAGTAAGTGGTAAAAAAAAAAAAAAAAAAAAGTGGTGTTCTTTCATCAGATGAAGGTGTCATGTGACTTCCTTCAAAGGGAGACATCACCCGCCTGTTGATGTGGATTCCTTGTGTGGGGAGAAGTTGGTAGCCGAAGAAAGGGCAAATCCACATGACAGGATCCACAAACATTTTCTGTCTAGCTCTGCAGAGAGAGTAGGTGAGAGGACCACAGAATTGGGACCTCATCAGGAGCAAGTGAGTCTTGAAAGTAAGGCCATACCTTTCGGCAACACAAAAATACTCTACCCTAGCGAGAACTGGAAAAAACAACCAAAACCTATCTGCCTCGACTTATATCTTTGCATACTGGAGAGGTTTTCTTCATCACCATCCCATTAGAGTAATGAAATATTTGTGCCCACAAACTTCATAATAACTATTAAAATATGCAGAAATACATTGATCTCAGGTCTAGACTATCAAGTCATGTACTATAAATGACCAAACCACTATGTCAAAAAAGACTTATTTTCAATCCCATTCCTCTCACCAAAGTGTTATTAATGTTGATATTACCTTTCATATCATTCAGTGACAATATTTTTGGGGAGGACAAGTGTTTATGCCCATTTAATAAGTACAGCAAATGTAGTTGCAAAAGTTTTATCATAGATTACTTATTCCCTTAAACATTTTTATTAGTAGCATACAGTGTATGCTTTACAACACACATAATATTTTACAGTTGTGGTATATATACATGTGATAAAATGCGTAACAATAATGCATAAAGATAAGTAAACACATTGCAGGTGTGTGCTTAACATTTCTTCTGATAGGAGTAGAAGATGAAATATCCTGAAACCCCGCAAATTAGTGAGGCTTGAACCTCCCGAACTTCTTACACTCTGCACAGACTGAGATATGTCGTTTCAACCTGACATAGAGTTATGGGTGGAAATTCTTCGGAATGCTTCATGGGTGATTAAGGAGTTGGAAATAAGGCCATTTTATTTCCATCAAAAAGACCCTTCCTTTTCACCGTGAGGGGACAGCATGATATTTGCACATGTACAATTTTCTTTGACATATAAATTCACCCGAGATATCTACACTGTGTGAAACTGGGTGTCTGAAGCACTGAGTGGATACCATGGTCCCCTCTCCCAAGCTTGTTCTGGGCTGGCAGAACCGAGTAAGTGCCTCCAAGTCACCCCGTTGGAGTCCCGGATTCACAGAGAGCCTCTGCCCTGCTCGCCTGGGCCTCATTCTTCCCCCTAACTGTCTCCTCTGCCTACAGAGGCGATGTGGGTCCCGGGTGAATGTCCTGGCCTTGGCAAGACTGCAAGGAGTCTGAGACATGGGAAGGCTGGGACTTCCCTTGAGCTCAGCACCACTTACTTGGAGGGAGGGACTGCAGCTCATGCGACCCTCCTGGCCTCAGGTTTCTCCTGTCCTTTGTGACAAGGAGAAATCAATAATGGTTCCTAGTCTATGCTGGACTCAAATCTGACTCTGCTCCTTAGCAGATCTGGCCCTTGGGCAAGTCCCTCCCCTTCTCCAAACTTCATGCCTCCTCACAGGTCTCTCAGGTGCAATTTAGAAAACGCAAACTCTTAGAGCAAGTGCAAAACCATCTGCAGCGTGCTATGTAGAGGCAAATGGTTATTTTTTGACACATCCAACTTCATTGGTTTGGACTGTTGATCAGCGGCCAGGATATTCAATTGAAGAAAGTGACTCTGGAACCAGTCTGTGGTTTGGATTCCAGCTTCACTCTTTAAAAGCTGTATCTTTGCCAATAACATAAACACCCTGCTCTCCCATTCCCTCATCTTTAGTAGGATGACAATAATAATATGTTTTCACAGGATGACTGGGAGGATGAATTGAGTAAATACACAGGAGCACATAGGAGTGTGTCTAGCAGAGGTAACAGGGCTGTTAGGAGTCACCGAGTGGCCATCCTCCAGGTGCACACAGGAGAGGAGGTCTTGGGCAATGCTGGAAGGCAGCATGAGGGATGCTTCTGGGTCCTAAGCAGAAACTGTTTACACACTGTATGGAGATGTAGCAGGTGGAGATTAATTGTGCCAGATGCTAAAGACAATTGCATTTTTTGTTTGTGTGTTATGATTCCTAGCCAGATGTTTTTAAAAAGTGTGTCTGGGTATTAGAGAGATTCTTGGAAGGAAAAAAAAAAAAGAAAAAATTTTGGGGAGGTCTTCAGACCTTCAAAATCTAAGATAAGTGGTGGAATCCAAGCCTATATCTCTGGGGAGACATGGAAATCCAACTAATATTTGGGGTAAAATTGAAGAGGAAATTGCACTAAGGTAATATAAATCTATCTAATATACATATATACACACACCATGTACATACCGTGTATGTACACACACATATATACTATATGCATACATGTATACATACATATTATATATTATACAATTACATATTAACATACAGGACATTTAATATAACTAAATACATAATGAATAATATAGTAATTAATCTATTATATATTTAGACACACACACGATATGGAAATAGAAAGCAGGAAAGCACAATGGAGGGTGGAGGATTTAGTGGCCATGAGTAGTGGCAGGGTCTGCTAGGCTGGATGGGGACGGGAGTCTTGGATTCACCTTCCTCTTCCTGTCCCCCCTCCACACTCCAGAGCCCTGGGACTGCTCCTTGGCCCTGTGGTGTTGGCTGGAGCTCTAGGCCAGTCTGCCCTTCAGATGATAGAGGACCGTGACTGGTTTATTCTGTACTTTAGTGAGCCCTGGAGCTTGGGTTCCATCCATTATTTTTTTTTAGCATGGGAGGAGCAGAGGGAGAGAAAATCTCAAGCAGGTTCCGTGCCTAGCGTGGAGGCCAATGTGGGGCTCAATCTCATGACCCTGAGGTCATGACCTGAGCTGAAACCAAGAGTCAGATGCACAACTGACTGAGCCACACAGGTGCTCCCTCCCCCACCAAATCCGTTTTTATTTCTATGCATTTGGGAATCATCTTTATGTTATATGATCACACTCAGTGGTATCCACACTTAGCAATGTTTTTTTTTAAGGATTTTATTTATTAATTTGACAGAGAGACAGAGAGATCACAAGTAGGCAGAGAGGCAGTCAGAGGGGGAGGGGGAAGCAGGCTCCCCGCCGAGCAGAGAGCCCTATTTGGGGCTCGATCCCAGGACCCTGAGATCATGACCTGAGCCAAAGGCAGAGGCTTTAACCCACTGAGCCACCCAGGTGCCCTGAGGATCCCATTCTTTATCAGACTTCGCCAGAGAAGAGTGAGTAGACAATAGTTTTATTAACTTTAGAAATGATTAGCATGGTTACAATACAGATCTCAATGAAAGAAAAGTAATCCCAATAATGAGTGCTGCTTGCTTAGAATAAGAAGAAAAATAAATGGATCTGAACTCTCTTTTTTTAATAGGCTTTTTGTTTGTTTTTGTCTTTTAAATTGTCTTTCAGCAGCAACACAGAGGCAGGGAAAGAAAAGAGAGAGAGCACTTATTAAGAATTCTAGTCAACTCTGGGCTTTCCCAGGTTTAGGATCAATTTCTACTTCCACAGGGCCTTTGTCCACCATTGCTGAGGTCAATGGTCCCAGAGCCAGGCCTTCCCAGAAGACAGTGCTCCCACAGCAAGGAAGCAAGGGCATCAGAACCCAGGGACTGCCGCCTAACCCCACTCTGCCCTGTGTATGAAGTAAGCAACGATGGGGTTGGGCAGTGGGTCTTATCTGCTAATGACAGTGTGAGCCACTGGATGACAGTTACAGGAGAAGAATTATGGGTTGTTTTGGAGGCAGAATCTTTGGGTCATTATTTTGGACAAGTTGTCAACTTCTCCAACTTTCAGACTCTTCCTCTGAGAGAATGCCTGGGCTGCCAGCCTCATGGGGTTGTGATGGTCCGTGCGTATGGAAACGCTTTGTAAACGCCACATGTAAGCCTTAGTATTATAGCCGTTGACCCTTTGACCTTGAATACTGATTCCTGAGCTCCCAGAGTCTAATTTTGAGATGGTCTGTTCCTAGCGGAACATCCCACTCAGCCTTCTACAAGGTTCTTTTGATGGATGTAACTCGGGCTCCTATTTTCCCAGCGTGGAGAGCTCCACCCAGAGCTCTGTGGGGGAGTACAGGACCAGCTTTCTAGAAAGGGGATTAATCTCTTCCATTATTCCAGGCACCCCTGTTCCTCGCTGACCCATGGAATTCCAGGCCCCAGTACAGCACAGGGCTGACATGAGAGGAGGAACCACAGGGAATGGAGTGTGAGAGGAGGCCTTGGGGGGAACAGTCACGGGGCTGTGGGGAAAAGGGATGTGGGCCTGTACGGCCATTCTGGCCCCTTCTCTTCCTGGATGCACGAGGCAACCTCATCCTTTCCAGACCCTGCACAAGCTCCTTTAGAGAGTAGCTTTATGTGGGTGGCGCTGAGAAGACAAAGGAGTGCTGAATCACTCACAGAGGTCATCAAGAGGCCCAAGAAGCATCCGGAAAACTCCCGGGAGCCCTTTGGTGGCTGAGTGCGAAATAACTTTTAAAGCTGGGGCTTTGGGCGCCTTGGTGGCTCAGTTGGTTAAGCAACTGCGTTCGGTTCAGGTCATGATCCCAGAGTCCTGGGATCGAGTCCCATATCAGGCTCCCAACTCCATGGGGAGTCTGCTTCTCCCTCTGACCTTCTCCCCTCTCGTGCTCTCTCTCTCTCTGTCTCTCTCTCAAATAAATAAATAAAAAATCTTAAAAAAAAAAAAGCTGGGGCTTGTGGGTGACAGTTATAGTCAAACGTTTTGTTCTGTGTCGCTTCAAAGAGGCGTCCCTGATATCTAACAACTGCTTACATTCCTCATCAAAACAGGAAAATCAGGCAAGAGGAGCCGAGAGTTTCAAGAATTACTACAACTGTAGGTAGATAGGATCATGATGTGGCCTCTTGTTATTGCAAAACTTGTGCTGACACCTCTACGTGGGCTGGTTGGCCGTGGCCTGGCCAGGCTCTTATCTGAGCCCATGGCAGGTGTGCGGCCTAGGGTTCTTTTTCTTTCTCACTCTTTCACGTATAGGGACGAGCTGGAGTGTGTGTGGTGTGTGTCTGTGTGTGTGTGTGTATATTAATCACCATAGTGTTTAAGATTTTAAAAATGGCTAAAAGATGAAAAGAGAAAGACTGTAAAGCAAGCCCCAGGGGCGCCTGGGTGGCTCAGTGGGTTAAAGCCTCTGCCTTCGGCTCAGGTCATGTCTCAGGGTCCTGGGATCGAGCCCCGCATCGGGCTCTCTGCTCAGCGGGGAGCCTGCTTCCCCCTCTCTCTCTGCCTGCCTCTCTGCCTACTTGTGATCTCTCTCTCTGTCAAATGAATAAATAAAATCTTATAAAAAAACAAAGTCCTTTAAAAAAATAAAATAAAGCAAGCCCCAGAAAAATCTTGGGTTTGAAAACGACTGCTCTAGTTTTCCATCTGAGTTGTAACCTCTACTTGAATCTTAGCCCTCAGTGTGTTATGTGGCTTGTCTGAGCCTCAGTTTCGTAATCTGTAAAGTGGGGACAATAATGACTTCGTAGCTTTCAAAAAAGGAATAAGATTATGTTGGTAAAGGTGCTGGACTCAATGGTCCATCCTTACTAAATGCTCAGTAAACGTCGTTTCTGTTCCCATCCTTAAGGACCTGGAGGAATCATATCTGTGCTCTGACTCCCTTTCCGACTGATCAGGACAGGGGCTCCACAGCCTGGAGATTCAAAGGTTTTGCTGATTCAAGTTCTTTGGCACCCAGGTTAGGTACCTGGTTTCAAGACCCCTCACGTTGAGGGCTGGATGTGGGCAAGAGGCCAGGGAATCAGAGCTTGAGGCCCGAGAATCAGAGTTCAACGAATTCAGACGTGTGTGTGCGTGGGCGTGTGTCTCACGAGGAGGAAGGCAGATCGTGGAGGCTAGTAAGCCAGTGGCAATCAGAATTTTCAAACAGGAAGATAAAAATACTGTTGGTGAATTAGAGAAAGGCCCCCTTCTGGCTGGACACAGCCCACAGTGCTTGGCAAGGGGCACAGATGCTGCTCTTTGTCTATAGGACCCACTGCTGGTGTTCTGCCTGCTCAGAGCTCGGCCACCAGACTCCATCCGGGTCACTGTGCCTCCTCAATTGGCCCTCAAGTCAGCTAGTTTAAATGAGAGTTTTCACATTTCTTTAGGAAGCACGTGATCTATTATGTCCTGGGTGTTTTCCGGATGCTTCTTGGGCCTCTTGATAACTTCTTCTGTGAGTGATTTAGCACTCTTTTGTCTCCTCAGTGCCACCCACGTAAAGCTACCATCTAAAAGGAGCTTGTGCAGGGGCCGAAAAACATGGGGGTTATAATGTGCAACAAACAATAACTTGCCTCCTGAAATTAGTAACCCCTTTAGGGCAGATGAAGGAATGAAGCACAGAGAGGTTTCTCGAGGAATGCCACACAGCAAAAAATGCTTTTAACTCCTCCTCATTGGGAGGAGAAGCCTGTGGGTGACTATGAGGACAGGAAGCAAGTAGGCACACGATTGGGAGTTTCTAATGGGACGGGAGTAATTCCTTTCTCTTAACCCTAGTGTGCTCTGCCTTGATAAAGCACAGGTTCCTAAGTGACTTCCTTAACTGACAGTCACTCAGGTGCCCCAATATTTACTTGATATTTAAATAAAGAAACTATGAAAAAAATTTTAACTGCTACTCATCCTGAGTAGAGAAACATGGGTTTTATAATACAGTTTCTCTGTTGTGTGTGTGTGTGGTTTTTAATACTTGGATTTTTTTTTTAAGGATTTTGTTGCTATCAAAATATAAAGCAAAATACAAAATAACTGGGTGGAAAAGTGAACTAATCTTTTCATTTCAGCCAACGGTGACTGTGGCAATCCTGAGTCTTACATCTTGGAGTCTTACTGGTAGTGCCGCTTACTGGATGGAATATTCTGGTGCTAAGGATAGGCTGAGTAATGAAGAGAGTATTCATCCCTGTGTTTGGTTCTAGCCACCCATGGCCACAAAACAATGGGATGACATTTGTCCAGCTCCTTGCAATAGGTAGTGTGTAAAGGTATTTGTGATTTTCATACTTCCTACAATAAGGAGACAGAGGGACAAGTGAGTCAAGGGTCTTTCTTAAAAGATCTAACTGCTTTAGCTTTGCTGCAATATCTGAGTTGTATAATTCAATACCTCAGGGTTCACTGAAGTCAGGGAAGCATGAAGAGCAGAAAAGATGGTGCATATTGAATGTATACTTTTCTCCATGGGGGTTCCCCTGGGAGCACCGCATGGGATTCAGACATAATGAGTATTTCCCTCTCTGTGATGGACTGGGAAGCACCACATCCAGACACAAATATGGAAATGCTCTCAACCAGAAAAGCATCAATAAGACAAGTGTCTGATTATCAAGAGGGACCACCTATGGGTATGCAAATTTCTCTAAGGTATCTGATCTCATGGATTCATTGTTTTAGGAAACTTTCCTGCCTAGAATGGAGCTTTCTTTTTCAAATGCAAACCCTTGATTTTAATTAGGAATATCTTCCAATGCCATCCTTTGTTAGAAATTTTATAATAAAAGTAGAAAGAAAAAGAGGAGTTGTGACGTATGATGATTAATTGTATGCACTAACCTGACTAGGCTACAGGATGCCCAGATAGTGGGTAAAAATTATTTTTGGGTGTGTCTGTGAGGATGTTTCTGGAAAAGATTAGCATTTGAATCAGTAGAATGAGTAAAGAAGATTACCCTCACCAGCCGTGAGTAGGCATGATCCAATTGGCTGAAGGTCTGTTGAGAACAAAAAGGGTGAACTTGCTCCTTTTGTTTGAGCTGGGACATCCATCCTCTCCTGCCCTTGGATATAGGTGCTCATGGTTCTCAGACCTTTTGACTCAGACTGGATCATAATATCAGCTTTCCTGCTTCTCTGGTTTGCAGATGGCAGATGGTGGGACTTCCTAACCTCCATACTCACATGAGCCAATTTCTATGACAAATTTTTTCTTATAGTCTATATCTACATCTGTATTTATCTACATATATCCTGTTGTTTCTGTTTCTCTGGAGAATGCTGATTATACATAGAGGGAGAGTTCCAAGATGGCAGGTAATGGAGTTTGTGGTGGCATGTATGCTCCAAACATAAAATATAGGCCTGGGAAGATTTTCTTGGAAATAGGAGACAAGTGTGCATTCAATATAGACCATCTTTTCTGGTCTTCACACTTCCACTTCCCTGACTTCAGTGAAGCCAGAGGTATTGCTTTAAATTTGCCTTCATGGTCAGCTGAAAGGGCTTATCCTCCTTCCTTCAAATAATTCCTCTAGGTTCTTGCTAATGGGTAATGAGAGAGAGAGAGAGACAGACAGACAGACAGACAAGGTAAGAAATACATTGAGCATGCAAGGTATGGTTCAGTTAAAGGGTTATTAGCAAACCTAAGGAAATGGTTGGTGCCAGACATTGGTTTTGTTGTTGGGGAGGAAAGAGGCAGAGGACAATGACTGTAGGCTATGAGCATCCCACATGCTGGGAAGTATTACTGGGAAAAAGAGAAAGACTCTATGAAAAGAGGACTATGCAATAATATCTTATTCCCATGCTCTTTTTACAACATGACTGTGTTAGCCCTTCCATTACATAGACCCTCTCCTGGAACTTGGGTGAGTTTGTGCCTTCAGAGGAAGTGACAATATGTGACTTCTGAGGATAGATACTAAAAGGCAATGCAGCTTCTACCTCATTCTCCTGGGCTGCCCTGAGGAAGCCCAAGCAGGCTTTGAGTCTTTCCAGATGATGCTCTAGACATCACAGAGTTCCTGGTCCCCGGAATCCATGAGCATAATAAAAAGCTTTAATCACATATAAAATGATTTATATCACTGTATTTGGGTAGTCTGTTACACAGCAGTAGCAACTGAAACAAAGACTTTCTCTGGTTTGTCTTCACTTGCGGTGGGAACCAAAAGAAAGCATCAGATGGTTGCATCTTGACTTTTCAGCATCCATGAAATTCTAAGAGGCGTTAAACAGACTTTTTCCTGTCAGCTATATTTCCAAAGATTACATCTATAGATATTTTTCACCTTGTCTTTTATTCCTTTAAAGATAGCAATGTGCATTTTTACAACCCATATTTGATAATTCCAGTATCTGAATTGTGGTCTGTTTATGCTCTCTTGTTTCTGCTGGTTCTCACTCACTGTGCCTTGCTTGATTCCTTGTATGCTTAGTTACGTGTGACTGTGAATTGCTCACTGTGCCAGTCAAGGTAGGCTAAGCTATAGTTACTGCAGAAACAAACAACTCCCAAATTTCCCAAATCTTATCACAGCAAGAGTTTATTTCTTGCTTGTGCTCCTGTCCCACATGGCCAAATCATCATCCCTGCTCAAGGATCATGGCAGACAGGTGCTCCAACTCCAGATACACTTCCAGAAATCCACTTGGGAAGGTGAAGCCAAATTTGCAAATTGTGCATCAGCTCATAGACCCTTGGTCTGGAAATGATGTGTGATATGCATCACTTCCATTCATGAATTGTTAGCCAAAGCAAGTCACTTGGTCATGCCTAACTTCACGCGGGATAGACGAGTACATTCCTGTCATGTTTCTTAAAGGGAGAGAGAGAGAAATATTTGGTGATGACAAATGACTGCCACACTTATTTTCCTCAGAATATTATCTGCGGGACTTTGTTGAGGTAAGATGGTGGTGTGTCCCTCCAGAAAGGATTTGCATTTGTCCCCGTCAGTGCCCTAGAGCACCACCAGTCAGAGGCCTCTTTCAAATTATGGTACGCAAGTCAGTTGTGAATGACAATTTTCCTTACAACTCCTCCCCTGATGGGAGGAGTGGGTGGGCTGAGTTGATGTCTGCGTCACCATTATACCAAGCTGTGGCCCTTGAGGGTCCCAGCTTAAGGGAGGGGAGCATCTCCTAGGGGAATCTCTACCTTGGGTAGGTCCTGGTCTTTATTTTATGTTTCCATCTCCCAAAAGGCCGTAAAAACTACAATTCAAGGTTGTCAAATTCAGCAATTGTCAGTACTCAGTTCACTTCTCTGAGTACCTACTTTTCTTAGTTCTTTGATAATTATTGGGTCATTTGTACTATCTTGTCACCTCTGTGATGCTCTTAAGAAGATTCAAGCTTAGAAAATAATACAGCATATTTAGCTGTTTTCATAATGCAGGTTAGTCCAAATAACCTAGCCTACCATCCCATCCGTAACAGATGAATAGATGAATAGATCTAGAGCTATCTTGTCCAATATAGAAGCCACTGGCCACATGTTGGCTCTTTCAATACAAAGGCATTAACATGAAATAAAAGTTAAAAATCAGTTTCTCCATCACCTTTGGCACATTTCATATGCTTCATGATCATATATGTCTAGCAGATTCCACATTGCACAGAGCAGATATAGATATATATTTCTATTATTACAGAAAGTTCTATTGGGCAGTGCTGCTTACAGACCTGATATTGAGTGAAACAGATTGATAATAATGAAAGATGAATAAATAATGGCAGCAGAGACCCCACTCTCTTCTAGTTGACACTTTTTACTGGACTGATGTACAAGGGGTCATTTCTCATTTATGATTTTATTAATTCATTTATTCAACAAATATTATTGAGTGCCTACCTTATAGCATTTAATTAAATGTAAATTGGTGAATAAAACAGTTATGATCTCTGTGGTTGTGGAACATACAATCACAGAAGATATTCTTACTCTAAGGCCTACCTTAAGACAAAGAAGCAATTTTCTATGATTCCTTCCAGAAAACCTAACATAGAGGAAGGGTGATGGGCTCCAGAAGTCAACAGATCTGGGTTTAAATCCAAGCTCTGCATCTTCTAGGTAAAGCAATTGATCTCCATTAGCCTCAGTTTTCTCATGTACAAAATAAAAGGATCATGATGCTTATTGTATATAGTTATCTCAAGCATTAACCAAGAAAACACTTATTAAGTACCTAGTGCAGCACCTGGCACAATGAGAGGGGCTGCTACTGTACTTCCTTTGCCAAGA
>JAPYYJ010002857.1:0-12234 GCA_028533885.1 Nasua narica | reverse complement strand
GATATGGACACTGGGGAGGGTATGTGCTATGGCAAATGCTGTGAAATGTGTAAGCCTGATGATTCACAGACTTGTACCCTGGGGTAAATAATACATTATATGTTAATAAAAAAATTTAAAAATAAATAAATAAATAAATAAAATAAAAAGACAAAAAAAAAAGAAAAGAAAGAAAAATGAAATGTCTGGCCTGACACCTTTCCCCTCCCAGTTCCAGAATGCCAACAATCCTGTTTATACTATGTTCACTTTCCTATCTATACTTTAACTCCACCTCAAGCAGGAGACTTGAAGTTTCTTGTCTGAAAACCTAAAACCATCCAGAGAAACACCTACGGATAATAACAGCCAGGGCTTTCCAACAGAAAACTGAGGATCCTTCACCAAAAGCAAGTTCTGCCCAGTCTCCAAGCCCTGCCAGTGCACACAGAGTTTGTCATCAGCTTGTTAGCGGCTTAGTTCTTACAACTAGTGGCCAAGACTACCAGATGTTTGAGAAAGGCTGTAACAGGGAAGGCAGAGAAGGAAGGGGGGAGGGAGTGTATGGAGTGTATGGAGAGAGAAAGAAAGAGACAGAGAGAAGAAACTCACAAGAAACAACATAGTGAAAGAAAAGGCATTGTGACCCAACAGAAGTATAGAAAGTATAGATTGCTATTTTAAAAAAATACATTCAGGTGCACATGGGTGGCTTAATCAGTTAAGTGTCTGACTCTTGGTTTTGGCTCAGGTCACAATCTCAAGGTTATGAGAGTCTCTCTCTCTCTCTCCCTCTGCCCCTCCCCTGCTCTCTCTCTCTCTCTCTCTCTCTCTTCCCTCTTTAAACAACACAGAAAACAAAATATCAAAGGCTATAGTAACTAAAAAGTGCAATAAAAATTCAATAGAGGATCTGGAATATAAAGTAGAAGAAATCCTTCAAAGACAGAGGGGAGAGAAAGATAAAAAATAGGAAGAAAGACAGCATTAATCTAGAATATAACCATTAAGCCAACAGGAATTTCTGAAACCACAATAGAAAGGAAGGGACCATTAAAAAAATAAGAAACTAATGTTTTCCAAACTGAAGAACTTTAAAGTTCTAAGAAAATGCCTACCCAAAGGCCCAAACAACTTTTAGAAAATTAAACTAAAAAAAAAAAAAAAAAAAAACCTACATTGAGACATATTGTTATATAATTTCAAATAACAATAACAAACCCTAAAATCTTCCCAACAGAGAAGCAATGTTATATACAAAAGGTTAAAAAATGAACAGACATTCTCCAAAGAAGACTTACAAATGGCTAACAGACACATGAAAAAATGTTCATCATCTTTAGCCATCAGGGAGATTCAAATCAAAACCACACTAAGATACCACCTTATACCAGTTAGAATGGCCAAAATCAACAAGACGGTAAATAACAAATGCTGGAGAGGATGTGGAGAAAGGGGAACCCTCTTCCATCGTTGGTGGGAATGCAAGTTGGTGCAGCCACTTTGGAAAACAGTGTGGAGATTCCTCAATTAAAAATAGAGCTACCCTATGACCCTGAAATTGCACTACCGGGTATTTACCCCAAAGAAGCAGATGCAGTACAAAGAAGGGCCACATGTACCCCAATGTTCATAGCAGCAATGGCCACAATCGCCAAACTGTGGAAAGAACCAAAATGCCCTTCAGCAGATGAATGGATAAGGAAGATGTGGTACATCTATACAATGGCATAGTATGCCTCCATCAGAAAGGATGAATATCCAACTTTTGTATCAACATGGATGGGACTAGAAGAGATTATGCGGAGTGAATTAAGTCGAGCGGAGAGAGTCCATTATTATGGTCTTACTTACATGTGGAGCATAAGGAAAATCATGGAGGGCATTGTGAGAAGGAAGGGAAGGGTGAATAGGGGGAAATCGGAGGGGTCGATGAACCATGAGAGGTTATGGACTCTGAGCAACAAACTGAGGGGTTTGGAGGGGAAGTGGTGGGGGGTTGGGCGACCCTGGTGGTGGGTATTGAGGAGGGCACGTATTGCATGGAGCTTTGGGTGTGGTGCATGAACAATCAATCTTGTAACACTGAAAAAATAAACATATTCGGGAAAAAATAGAAAATTTCAAATAAGAAAGATTTTGGTAAAATAAACTTAAATTGACTTAAAAAAAAAAGGTAAAAAATGCCAATCTCATCAGAGTTTTCAAAAGCAACACTAGAAGCTAGAAAAACACAAAGCTATGCTTTCAAAATTCTGAGTGAAAATGAGATTCAATATAGATCTCTTCCCCCTTTTTCAACTACCAGTGAGGGCTGCCTGAGTGGCTTCACGGGTTAAGCATTTGCCTTTGGCTCAGGTCATGATCTCAGAATCCTGAGATGGAGGCCTGCATCAGGCTTTCGGCTCAGCATCAGGAATGCTTCCCCTCTCCCTATGTGATCTCACTCACTCTCTCAAATAAATAAAATTTTAAAATAAATAAATAAACTACCAGTGAAGTGAGTAAAGACATTTTTCAATATGTAAATCCTTATATATTTATCTGGCATGGGCTTTTTCTCAGTAAACTACAAGAAAAACATGTGCCACTAGGAAAGGAATAAACCAGGAATGAGGAAAAACTAATACAGGAACGAAGTGGCAAAAATTCCAAAGACAACTGCCAAAAAAGGAAATCCTTTAGGCTGGAAGAAGAGGTCAGAGAGTTCTAGAGATATGCCTTCAGAAAGAAGTAACTGAACTGATAAATCATTTAATAGACTTGTCCAAATGGAAAATTATATTGGGAAATATTTTCCAGAGAAGATGTGCAAACGGTTATTCTAATAAAATAATGAGGCAGTTAATAAAAATATCACATAAGGAAGAAAATAAAATCATAGATACTATTTGGAACAGAAATAAATATTTAAACTATTACAATAATGACACTAAATAGCGTTGTATCTAAAACTGTTTGTATAATTATATTGGAATGATATGGTTAGATGAAGAGGAGGCATAAGCCTCCTACATAAGTATTAATAAAATACTTCTGTGACATAAAACGAAAAAAAATAGATACTAAAATTGATTATTCAATTGAAAAAGATGAGAATGAGATAGTAGTACAGGATTATCACTTACAACTATAATGGTAAATAGTAAGGAACCATCTAACAGGATAAAAGATGCTTGCTTCTGGAAGGATGTGGTGAGGAGTGGTACTGGTTGGTGACCAGGTATATTTATTATTATTATAATATTATTATTATTTATTATTATGATCATCATAATAATAATGGCTTTTTTTTCTTGCTTTAAAGTGGCCACTCTTATACCAATAACTGATAAGGAAGAAATGCATCAAAGGTCTTGGGCACTCAGCTAAAACACTCAAAAGAGCAAATCACTCAGCACCCAATACATGATGACCCAATGTAATCAATGTTAGTGGTCCGTTCTCAAAGTAATATAATAGTAACTTGCATAGTTACTGTGTGTAAGGAGTCTCTAAGAATTTAACTAAATAGACATAACAAATTCCACTGAAATTTAGTCATTTAAAATATACAAAATAGCGAGCCTGGTGGTGGGTATTGAGAAGGGCACGTACTGCATGGAGCACTGGGTGTGGTGCATGAACAATCAATCTTGTAACACTGAAAAATTAAAATAAACATATTTGGGGAGAAAAAAACAAATTTGGGTACTTACATCTCCCTCCCACCTCCAAAAAAAATTAAAAAGAATAAAAATAAATAAAATAAAATATACAAAATATTATATGAATATTACAATTTCATAATTAAAATAGAAAATGGCTCTCTACCTCTTGTTAGATTTACTATTTGTAACTTTAATGTTTAATTTACATAATATTTACATATATTTTATGACATTAAGGATGCATAAAGAAAAAAAAATGTTTAGTCTTTCCACCCAAATGCAAATTTGACTTGAAAAGACACTATGTTTTTCATAAACAGTTTAACAAGACACTTTGCATGTCATGCATATAATGCAGATACTGTGAACTAATGGTTCTGAATTATAATTCTAATATCCATCTGTTAGTATGTTAGCAGAAAACAATCTCAAAATGTTCTGGCTCTCTTTTAGATGATGAAAAATTGATGCTTGGAACAAATTTTGAAAATAATTTAATGGTTTAATATCTTGTGCATCAGCATAGCTAAAGAGGCTTTTAATTGATTCTTAAGAAAAATACTTTTTTCAATTTTGCTTCATTGAACACCCAAACTTAAAATGATAATAAAATCTATGAGTATGTGGGCTTAGCAAATAAATTTACTTAGTTGAGCATGTTCATTCAGATTGAGGCTCTAATGTGGGCAGGTTTTCAGATTAGTCCAATTTTTTTTTTTAATGAAATCCATGAGAGAACATTTTAGTGCTGTTAAAAGCTAGATTCTAATAATTGTAAAGAGATTATTTACTGCCATAGAGAGAGGCAGTAAAATGAAAAGGTTCCACATCTCCTTCTAACTCACTCGCCAAAGGCAATAGCCCATGGTGAATGTGGTTGATTGTGTCAATAATGACCAAGCTGCAGACAATTGAAATGTCTTTTGATATGGACTACATTTCAACTCAGTTATTCTCTATGTATTTTTTTTTTAGGGTTTGTATCAAGATGAGAAAAAAAAGTCTTATGCTTTATATATTTCACTGAATCTAGCTAAAAGTTAAGCAAAATTCTTTCTTTTTATTAATCATAAGAGCTTAACTGCTATTTGGTCCCCAGGTGGCATATAAAGTCAAAGACAATTTTTAGCAATGATTTTGATTATAGAAAGGCAATTGCATTATTCCATCTCTTCCGTTTCTTCAGGAAAGAATTTAATCACTATTTTTGCATTAAAAAAATAACAGCAGTATCTTCCTATCAGCAATTTATGTGGAAGTCTCTCTCTTTTTTTTTCATTAAAGAATTTTTGGATTTAGAGAGAGAGAGGAAGGGAGCACAGGAGTAGGGGGAGGGGCTGAGGGAGAGAGAGAATCTCAAACAGACTCGGTGCTGAGTTTGGGGCCTGATGCAGGGTTGGATCTCACGACCCTGAGATCATGAACTGAGCCAAAATCAGGAGTTGGACACTTAGCCAACTGAGCCACTCATGCTCAGTGCCAAGTGTCTCTTTTTAAAAAATATTCTGAACTCCGTGTGAACCCATTTTAACACTGATTTGCTTGGTTTCTAATATATGAAAATGGATTATCAATAATAAATATTCATGGTAATTATAATTATGAGTCATCTGAATTGGATAACTTTGGATTGGCATTATAATTCTTAGTTTTCTGAGTTAGCTATTATTAAGTTAGAAAATGTAATACATGCATACCTCAGTTTTCTGTTCCTATAATCAATCTTTATCTGATGGAAGCTGAGAATGATGTTCTGAGAAATACAGTAGAAATTTTACCTTGTCTGTGTTTTGTAACCAATTTGGTCAATTTTAATCACTCATTATGTACAGGGAAGTTCTGTAGATAATATATTCACTTTTGTAGGACTACTACTATTTAGCTATGGTAAAAAAAAATATAAAAATTACCACCTTATCAATCACTGGGCTGATTCTAGAATTTTATTCTCTAAGAACAACCTTAACTAAAAACTTCAATCATGGCTTTTTAAAATTGTTTTTAGCTAGATATTTAAAATATTGCATCTAAAAATAATATTAATGAAATATCAATTTTATCAGTACATTCTTTACATTCAAATGGATTAATCTGAAATGAATTGCATGTGGATTGGTAGCCGAACAATTCACTTGTAGCTAGAATATCAGCAATTCAGGACGATCAACTTGAGTCCTGAGAACAGGCAACTAAATTTATATTCCTTCCTAAATTAGCTTACGTGTATATTTTTAATAAAATCCACTGGTTTCATGTTAAATTCATCAACACTTTTGAGAAATAGTTAATGGAAATAAAACCCTAAAATAAATACTTACCAAATTTTGAAACAAACTTCTGAAAGAAATTCTGATTTTAAAATATTTGATCTCTGTCATCATTGTTTCCAGAACTTTGTTTTCAATGGTCTCCATTTTCTGTACATTTATGTGATAGGTTATAACAAGACCATATTCTTCATTCTCTGTATCTATATCCTTTGAAGCCTTTAACTCTCTACCCCTTGAATCCAAGATGACTTTGTGTCTTGGTTTGGTAAATAAAAATAAGCAAAAGTAATAATTTTACCAGTTCCACAACTAAACCTCCAGAGGCCCTGCATGCTTCTTTTTCTGTTGGAACTCTGCTCAGTCACTATGAAGAAGCATGAGCCAGTTTGCCTGAGTAAACTACAGTTGAGTCAACCCAGTTGTCCTAACAAAAGCCCTAGACATAGGAGAAAGCCCAGCCAACATCAGCAAAGTGGCTCACCTAAAGATACATGAGGGAGCCCAGCCAAGAAGAAAAACTGCCCATCTGAGCCCATCCAGGAAAGTCAGGAGATAAATACATGATTGCTAATTTAAGCCACTAAGTTTTGAGGTGGTTTATTACATTGCAGTAGGTAATGAATGCAGTTAGACATTGCACAGTTGAATAGATTTGGTCTATGAATTGATACTTCACTATGAAATGTCATTCTCCAAAATATGACTTTCATTTAAAAATGATTCTTGTGTGAAACATCAATATGGGTCTTCTCTTGTCATTATCTAGAATTACATATGCTACAGAATGTTGTAATTTGTTTTACTGAATCCCAGAGGGGCATTCTCCTATTCCTCATTCACTCTCTCTTCCTTTTCATTTCTGTCTATTCTACTCTTTTTCCCTACTCATAACAGAACATAGCCAACTCATGGCTCAAACTAATGACAGAGATAGTTTACTCCTTCCTTTAGCAAGTTAGGTTATTTACTGACATGGAGAAATCTGTCAGAACACTAATTTACAGACTTTCTCTCCATTATTTGGTGCAAGAATTTAGCAATGTGCCACTTTTTCTATTCCGCCTTCCGTTGTTCATTAGGGATTTAATAAAATGTTAAGAAAGATGATGGAGAGTTCCAATGGCCTTATATTATTTTCATTTAATAAAGCAATCTGAATGGAACAGAGATTGCCACTCTTAACTTCAAACAGCTTTTCAGGAATTTCTTAATAATAATATTGCCTGAATGTACCAGACCTCTCAAGAACTATTTACTTCTTTGACACATATTTTAGGACACATATTTCCCCAGTTAATATGTGTTTTTCTATTGAATTTTTAAATATTTAGTTACATCAATATGCTATTATAAAAAATGGAATCTCCAAAACAGTATGCAACTTAATATAAGATCGCGTTATGACTTCAATCATACTATTACATGTTTATTTTCTTTATATATATATCAATTTTTGAGAAGTCAAACTGATTCTTCCTGGCCATGGTTTGCAACATTAGTTTACCAAATTTAACTAAATCATAGGATTTAAATAATTGATGGTTGGCCTAGTGCAACTACTCTAAATGGTTGCTGAGTGACAATTTAAAAGAATTCATATTTGAATACGTTAATTTCCCAAACAGAAAACTTTGCACACATAGTTTACTTGGGATACAAAGACAAAGATTTACACATAAACAGAACAATTTTATGTCATGGTATAAGGAGATTAAATAAAGTTGAGCAAGAGTAAAGAAAATGGAGTAACTTTTCCTGAAAAAATTAGAAAATCTTCACAAAAGACGACACTTTAGAATGGATTGATTCTTTGATTTGTCAGCTATGAAGAAGAGAGAAAAAGGCACAGATTCACAGCAGGGTAATTGTTTTAATTACCTTCTATTAACCCCATTGGTGAAGAAGGTATTCTTACCCTAGGATTATAGGAATGGCTGAACACATGACACCCGATACTGGACAAATAAGATCAACAGGAATTATTAGCCACCTATACTCACAGCCAAGAGGCTGTGTCACATAGGGCCACACAGGTATTGCACTTGGAAACAGAGTGAGCAGCTGGGGGCTGTGGGAGGCAGGCTTTATGTATCAAGAAGGTGAGGTACTCCCCTGGGTTCCCCCAGACAGTATCATTGGCTCGTTTGGATAATTCCATAAACCCGATACTCAGGCATAAACAAAACTATGTCCAGTCTCTTGATAAATAGTCCCTTGATAAATTGGCTAGAGAACCTTATCTATGGGAACAGAATGAGGAGGGAAACTTCACAGTTAAGTCATCAGAGACCCTTCCTGACTTTACCAGATGTCAAGGCAGCACATAATTTTGAATCTTTCAGTCTTACATGACAGGAATAGAATGTAAAAGCAATAAAATTCTGACTATCCTCTATGTTTTACAGAAATGGTGAGAAGTCCTGTGTTAGGACATGGATGGGTAGAAGGTGATAAGGATGGAGTTTTGCACATATATTTAGTATCTCTCGCAGATTTTTATGATAATAGCAATTCTATCTTATTCAAGATTGTGTGCCCACAACCTAGAAAAATACGTGATACATGCATTTCAAAAATGAAATGAATGAATTAATAAAATAATAGTTTGTGGCCAGACTTCTGTTGGCATTGACATACACCGAAAATAAAATCTAGCCCTTCATTTATAGGCATATTATCTAGCAAAGACAGGACAAAAATATAGTCAAATAAATTAAGTCAACTATTAAAATTATACTCAATACTATGTTTGGGGAAGATTTTTAAGGACTTCATGGGCTGAATTCGAGTTTAGATTTAATTCTCTGTTCAATGGAGAGATAAGAGAGGATTTTAGGCAGTGTAGTGACAAAATTGTATTTGTTATTTAAGTGAAAAGCCCTAGTTCAAAGGGGAAGTTCTGAATGAATTGAAAAAAAGCTGAAGGTTATGGGACCACGGTTATACTAGTCTAGAAGAGATATTTTTTTTTTTTAAAGATTTTATTTATTTATTTGACAGAGAGAGACACAGTGAGAGAGGGTACACAAGCAGGAGGAAGGAGAGAGGGAGAAGCAGGCTTCCCGCGGAGCAGGGAGCCCGACGCGGGGCTCGATCTCAGTATCCTGGGATCATGACCTGGGCCAAAGGCAGACACTTAACGACTGAGCCACCCAGGCGCCCCTCTAGAAGAGATATTACAGGAATGTGAAGTAAAGTAGTATGGGGAAATGATATATCTGAGAGATAATTTCAAATTTCTGTGAGACAGAGACCATACAGAAAAGTGGTGATTGATATATAAGAATTTACTTCCTATAGTGCATGCAAATAAAAACTGATCTGACTAGAAAGAACTGAGAGGGCTTAATATTTTGAGGCACCAGTATAAAAGAATGCAAGTATGAACATCACAATATTTGAAAAATGAATATGAAGTAACAGAACTTTCTATTTCAGTGTGCAGAATCCCTAGAAGACAAGTATTTATCCCCTTAGCAAAAAACAAAAACAATGTGTTTATTTCTAAAAAGAAAGAAACTGAGCAGGAAAACAATGCTTTTTGCCTTAGCAAATGCCCACAATCTAAAATTTGAGATTTTCGCAGGTCAGCCTTTCAGCAACTCATCTCAAAGGAAAGCCTATAGGAGACAGATACCTGACAGCATCTCTAGTAAATCATTTTGAATTACAAATGCACATGCAACAAATATCAAACACTAAAGATAAGTCATACTATAAATGAAAAAGATTAAAACAAACATATAAAAAAAAAGACAGCAGATCCAATAATGACAATCCAGGGAACAGGAAATACTACTTAAAGAGGTCTCACATGGGGTACCTGGATGTGTCAGTCATTAAGCATCTGCCTTTGACTCAGATCACGATACCAGGGTCCTGGGATGGAGCCCCACATCAGGCTCCTTATTCAGCAGGAAGCCTGCTTCTCCCTCTCCCACTCCCTCTGCTTGTGTCCCCTCTCTCCCTGTGTCTCTCTCTGTTAAATAAACAAACAAACAAATAAATAATAAATAAAAAAGTCTCACAGTCTCTTAGAGAAATCCTAGGGCATATAACAAAAACAAAGATAAGCTGTAGGAAGTATTTCAGTAAACAAGAAAGAACTCAAAGAAACAGAAATATTACTGCCAAATAAAAATTTAATTTAAATGTTAAAATGTAAAATCAAGAAAGATGAAGAAAGGGCAAATGCAAGAAAAAAAAAAAGGATTTTCCAAAGATGAATAAGCCAAACTGAAGAGTCCAACACCAAAGTAATAACGTCAGAATGAGGATACTGAAGGGAGAAATTTTCAACAAAATAATAAAAAAACCACAAGAATTGAAGTTTTATATGAGTCTTTAGATTAGAAGTACCCACTGTATAACTTGATATTTTGATTTTCTTTCGTTTACAAAACTGATTTCATCTTCTTTGGATATATATCTAGAAGTGTGACTGCTGGATCATATGTTAGTTCTATTTTTCCTGTTTTGAGGAACTTCCATGCTGTTTTCACAATGGCTCTTCCACTTTGCATTCCCACCAAGAGTACACAAGAATTCCTTTTATCCCACATGTTCACCAACACTTGATATCTCTTGTCTTTGTTATAGCCATTCTAACAGATGAGGTAATAAATAGCTCATTGTGGTTTTGATTTGCATTTTCATGACAATTAGTGATGCTGAATACCTTTCTATACAATTGTTGACCACGTGTATGTCTCCTTCAGAGAAATGTCTATTCAGATCCTTTGCCTACTTTTAATTGAGTTATAGGAGAGCTCCTTATATATTTAGGATATTAACCTCTTAGAGATAAGGTTTGCTAATATTTACTACCATTCTTTCGGTTGTCTTTTCATTTTCCTGTTTCCTTTCTTGTGCAGAAGCTTTTTTGTTTGACGTAGTATAATACTACATTGGTCTACCTGTCTGTTTTTATGCCATTAACACATTGTTTTGATTATTATAGCTTTGTCATATAATTTGAAATCAGAACTGTTCTTCCAGTTTTGTTCTTCCTGCTCAAGGTTTTTTTGGCTATTAGAGATCCTTCATGGTTCCCTATGAAGTTTTGGGTTCTTTTTTCTGAGGGGGAAAAACATGCCATTGGAATTTTGATAAGGATTCCTTATTCAGTAACCTAAAAACTAAATTGGAAAGTTAGCCACAAGCAATAATCCTTATGTAAAGTTACAAGATACAAGAAGTGAGAAACAAGTTAGTTTATGTGTATCCCATAGAATGAAAAAGGCAGGCAATAAGTATATCTGTAGTAATCTCATTTCCGTAACCAGCCATAAGGCTGTGGTTGATATAACTTCTTTCTTCCATGACATACTCCATGTTTCCTTGGCAGTAAGCCAGCACTTTAGTTAATTGAAATTCTTTACCTGGTCATCCCTAAAGGGTCTGAAACCTTGGTAATCATTTTAGGTTACCGTATTTTCTTACTGATTGTTTAAAAATATTTATTTATTTATTTATTTGTTTGTTTGTTTATTTTTGAGAGAGAGTGAAAGAGAGAGAGACGGAGGTAGGGAGGGAGGGAACAGAGGGAGAGAATCTTAAAGCAGACTCCCCCACTGAATGAGAAGCAGAACACAGGGCTTGATCCCACAACCCATGGGATCAAGACTTGAGCCAAAACCAAGAGTCTGACTAAGCCACCCAGGCATCCCCCACTGATTTTTATTCATGGATATGGCACCCCAGAGGATCCCCTGGGTTCCAGACATTCTCCTCCCTGCCCAGTTGTGCAGCAACAACATGATTTCCCTTGATAACTTGCACCAAACACCTCAGCCAATACTGTAATTCCCTAAAGTAGTCAGGTATCAGTCCCAACTTAAATTTAAATGGAATCATTGTATATCCCCTGGTAGAAGGTTTTCTTTTTGCTGTTGTTTTGTTTTGTTTTCATCTTGGAAACGAAGATCTATAAACTAGCAAAGTTCAAAGTTGCAACAATGCAGCAAAAGTTCCAAAAGTAGATTATTAAGTATAATAGTGAAAGGAGTCGCTCCCATTTTCACCCTGGGAAAGAAGTAAAGCAGTTGGCTTTTGACCAATTTCTCTGTTGATTACAGGAATCAAAGGGGAATGCCTTGGGGGAAAGAAAGACAGGCAATTACAAACAACCTGATTTCTGGTTCTCCTCGTAAATAAGCTAATGGCATTGGCTAGGAAGAGAATCTTTATCTGGGGGATACTTTTACCAGGACATCCTTATCTCTGGTTTAGAATTGTTTATGATACACCAAGTTATGAATTCATGAGTCATGGATTGGCTGAAAATGACACATAAGCCTTAGTACAATATGGGGAGGAAAATGGAGATATTACAC
>JAPYYJ010002856.1:0-12236 GCA_028533885.1 Nasua narica | reverse complement strand
CCCTTCTTTGTATTGCATCTGATTCTTTGGGGTAAACACTGAGTAGTGCAATTGCAGGGTCATAGGGTAGCTGTATTTTTAATTTCCTGAGGAATCTCCATACTGTTTTCCAAAGTGGCTGCACCAACTTGCATTCCCACCAACAGTGGAGGAGGGTTCCCCTTTCTCCACATGCTCTCCAGCATTTGTTTTTTACTGTCTTGTTGATTTTGGCCATTCTAACTGGTGTAAGGTGGTATCTCAGTGTGGTTTTCATTTGAATCTCTCTGATGGCTAAAGATGAGGAACATTTTTTCATGTGTCTGTTAGCCATTTGTATGTCTTCTTTGGAGAAGTGTCTGTTTATGTCTTCTGCCCAGTTTTTGATGTTATTTTCTGTTTTGTGAGTGTTGAGTTTGAGGAGTTCTTTATAGATCTTATTTTATTTTTTTAAAAAGGAATATAACTATGATTTCTGAACATATTTTCATTAAAATTTTGCATTTGAATAAATAAATAAATAAATAGATTCTATTAGCCGACATATAGCACATCGTGAGTTTTTTATATAATGGTCAATGATTCGTGAATGGGAAGAAATCAGTAGGGAGACAAACCATGAGAGACTCTTCGCTCCAGGAAACAAACTTGAGTGTTTCAGATTGGGAGGTGGGTGGGGGTTGGGGTATCTGGGTTATACACATCTGGATATCTTCATTTGTCTATCCATGCCTTCCACCCATTTATTGAGTCGATTATTTTTTTTCTGGGTATTGAGTTTGATAAATTTTCCTATATTTTGAATACTAGCCCTTTATCAGACATGTCATTTGCAAATATCTTCTCCCATTCTGTAGGCTTCCTTTTAGATTTGTTGATTGTTTCCTTCACCATGCAGAAGCTGTTTATCTTGATTAGGTCCCAATAATTCATTTTTGCCTTTGTTTCCCTTGCCTCTGGCAATGTGTCTAATAAGTCACTGTAGCCAAGGTCAAAGGGGTTGCTGCCTGTGTTCTCTAGGGTTTTGATGGATTCTTTTCTCACATTGAGGTCCTTCTTCCATTTTTTTCTCTTTTTCTTCTTCTTTCATTGTTTTATTCAGGCAAGATTCATTCAAGGAAAGGCAACTTAATTTTTATGTGTGAGCTTTGCTACATTGGTAAATATAAATGTTATGAATTACATGTTCTCTTATCTCCTGCATTCAGGAGTGAATCCATGAATTTCTCAGACAGGAATCTAAAATAATAGGTCTTATTAAAAACAGCCCAAGTGAAAAATGACCACATAGACAGTCTGGAGAAGAACCTCTATGCAGATTTAGAAGCTGCTTGGCTTGCTTAGGACAAGAGATGGCAATCACCCTGAAAATGTGATTATATATGGCCAAAGTAGAGGAACAAGACCATTTGTGGATCTTGCTGCGCCATCTGAGGGTGCTGCTATTACTCTTCATTCTCCTTTGGCCTTGGGAGTGGGAATCACTTTTCCTGATACTGAGAAGACCTACTGTTTAGATGCATTTCCAAATATTGACAAAAACTCAGATTACATTTCCTGTATTAATAATTCATGAGACTGAAGATAAAGCTAGTAACTTCTCACATGACCTCCTATTGTTTGAGCATTGTCAAAGACCCGTGGAGCCTCTGTGGGTTAAAGGGGCAAGTCACAATGATGTCCAACTTTATGGATAGTGCCTTGAAAGGTTGAACCAGTTTGTGTCACAGGAACTGCTAAATTTGTAAAATAGTCTGTAAATTTGCATACTGGTTTTCTGCTCTTGCCGAACTGCTCTCTTTGGTACATAACATAAAACCTAAAGATTTTGTTTGCAAATCATATCAGTTGCCTTCATAAATGTACAGGTAATGATTTGTTAACAGACTTAATGAAGGTTTTAATTACCAGAACTAGAAACTGAAAAAAACAGTATCATTTGGTCAGGCTTTTAACAAAATTTTTTTCTGGGAATTTTTTTTTAAATATCAAAATGAGTACTGTATAAAATTTTCATTCTATAAAATCAAATACTGCAAAAGTATTGCCAAATGCTTTTGCATATCAAAAACAAGTTTATATATATGTTTTGTCTAAACTTATATATTTTTTAAAACATCTCAATGTAGTAAGTCTTCCATCCATTTTGAGTTTATTTTTGTGTTTGGTATAAGAAAGTGGTCCACTTTCATTTTTCTGCATGTTGTTGTCCACATTTCTCAATATCATTTTTTGAAGAGACTGTGTTTTCTCCGTTGGGTAATCTTTTCTGCTGTGTCGAAGATTAGTTGACCATCAGTTGTGGATCCATTTCTGAGTTCTCTGTTCTGTTCCATTGATTTATGTGTTTATTTTTGTGCCAGTACCATACTGTATTAATGACTATAGATTTGTAATATAGATTGAAATCTGGAATTGCGATGCTTCCAGTTTTGTTTTTCTTTTCCTGAATTACTTTGGCTAGTCAGGGTCTTTTTTGTCTCCATACAAATTTTAGGATTGTTTGTTCTAGCACTGTAAAAAATGCTGCTGGCATTTTGATAGGGATTGCATTAAATGTGTAGATTGTTTGGGGGTAGTATAGGCATTTTAACAATGTTTGTTCTTCCAACTCATAAGCATGGAATCCTTTTCAATTTCTTTGTGTCCTCTTCAATTTTTTTCATGAAAGTTCTATAGTTTTTAGAGTACAGATCCTTTACCTCTTTAGTTAGGTTTATTCCTAAGTATCTTAATGATGCATATTCTAAGGAACCCATACAAATTAAGAGGTACCTAGTAAAATCATTAGAACAATTGTCTGGTGAGAGAAGTATAGAGGAATGAGAGTGAAGAATGGAAATAGTTAATCAACCATTCCAAAAAAGAAACTATATCGACCCAATAATGAAACACACCTAAAGTAAGGAATATGATCTATTCAAGTCTTTACTACTGGAATTTAAAAATACACCTTAGTGTCCTGGATGCTGGCAGAGAATAGAAGGCCTAAAAACAAATGGATTCTGAATCTCTGACTTGAGAAGATAAAAGGAAAGTTAGACAAGGAGGCAGTTAAATCATTTTCTAAAGCAAGTACTATGCTTAGACAGCCAGGTAGTTCTCATAGTTGAACATAGACTCACAGTCCAATTTCTGCAGACATTCCTAGAAGCAGGCCTCCAGCATCCCCAAACAGGCCCTTGCTCTTGCTCTCAACAGAATATATCAAAAAATAAGGCATAATGTGATGGATATTGGCTCAGTCTTTGCTTTGGAGGAAAAGTTATGAGAGAATAGAGGGAAGGTTTGTTCATTCCTCCTTCTCCCCTCTCTCTATATCCACTCTTTCTTTAACATGCCCTGGTTATCTTAGTAGTTTTTTTTTTTATATGTACTATAAGTGCAGAGCATAGTAAAAAGCAATTAGCAATTCTATCAGTTAGTTCCACTTCCATTTAAAGTAACAGAAAAACTCAACTCAAACTTTGATAAATGAAAAAGAGAATGTATCTGTTCACATAATTCAAAAGTCCTGATGGAACTTGTAGGCAGTGTTCAATCAGAGGCTCAAAGGATATCATCAGGGTTGAGTGAATCTCTGCCTCTAAGCTTTGCTTTTCTCTTTGATGACTCCATTTTCAGGCAGAATGTTGGCATACAGACACAAGATGACTACAACAGCTCAGCCTACACACTTCCAAGCTCAAATCTCATGGTGTAAGGGGTGGAGGAGCATGGAATGATGTTTCCCTGATGGCAGTTCCCACAGGTGTCCTGAGATCTTCTCTGCCTTAGTCAACCCAGGTTACATGCCTACTTACCACTGTAATAATCAAATAGCATTCTTCACTCTCCAAGGCAAAAGCAGACCCTCTACCCCACCACAACCACAGGAAGTAAGAGTAGGTAGGCAGTGGGTAAATACCCACATAGAAATCAGGGATGGTTGTAGAGGGTAAAGTGAGGGAGGGAAACAATAAAAGTATCTGGAGGAGTTTTCAGCAAGTTTTTAGTATTTAGATTTATCATTCACTATTCATCTAAAGATACTTTCTTCCTAAAATAGAATAAAACCTTCCTTTTGATCTACTAGAGTTTTTGTTATTGTTTTTGTTTTTGTTTTTTCAGTGAACTCAGGACTATTTTTTTTATTTTTTCCCAAATACTTTTATTTTATTTTTTCAGTGTTACAAGATCTCCTAGAGTTAGTAAATGAATCCAACAGATCACACTGCTCTCTGAAGGACCTTCAATAACTTCCATTATCTCAGGGAGAGAGGGTCAACTCTTGAACAAAAAGTCCTTGAAAAAGAAAACAAACAAAATATGTATTTTCTGCTTGTGTCTCTTGATGGAAAACACATACATGTAAAAATTAAATCATAATAAGAATGCCTTGGGGTGCCTGAGTAGCTCAGTGGGTTAAAGCCTCTGCCTTCGGCTCAGGTCACTGCCTTTGGCTCAGGTCATGATCTCAGGGCCTGGGATCGAGCCCCACATCAGTCTCTCTGCTCAGCAGGGAGCCTGCTTCCTCCTCTCTCTCTGCCTGCCTCTCTGCCTACTTGTGATCTCTCACACTCTGTCAAATAAATAAATAAAATCTTTTAAAAAAATAAGAATGCCTTAAAAAAGACTGACTTATGTTGGATTTTAATTCCATAAGATTTCATAATTATGTAATATTAATAATTACCATTTATTGAACACTTCCTATAATGTCAGGCAGAGTGCCAGACCATTGTATATAATTCATTTAATAACCTTGACGACCATGCAAAGTATGCATTATCATCCTTACATTAAAGATGAAGAAACAGGCTCAGGGAAGTTAGGAAATTTGCTCAATTACAGACACAGTAACTGGAGGAACCAACAATCAGAGGCAAGTCTGTGCAATTGCAACACTGCTCTCAACACTATATCATGGATTTTGTGATCTTGACATTAATTAGGGCTCTAATACTGTGACCACATAAGTATATATTAATTGCTGCCAGAGTACACTTTGCAAGAGGAACTGATGTTCTGGTTTAAAAAAAAGCTACCCAGGTGCCCCCATTCTATCATCCGTCCATGTTAATACAAAAGTTGGATATTCATCCTTTCTGAGGGAGGTATAATAGTCCATTGTATAGATGTACCACATCTTTCTCTCATCCACTCATCTCTTGAAGGGCATTTTGGTTCTTTCCACAGTTTGGCAATTGTGGCCATTGCTGCTATGAACATTGGGGTACATGTGGCCTTTCTTTGTACTGCATCTGCTTCTTTGGGGTACATACTGACTAGTGCAATTGCAGGGTCATAGAGTAGCTCTATTTTTAATTTCTTGAGGAATCTCCATACTGTTTTCCAAAGTGGCTGCACCAACTTGCATTCCAACCAACAGTGGAGGAGGGTTCCCCTTTCTCCACATCCTCTCCAGCATTTGTTGTTGACTGTCTTGTTGATTTTGGCCATTCTAACTGGCGTAAGGTGGTATCTCAGTGTGGTTTTGATTTGAATCTCACTGACGGCTAAAGATGAGGAACATTTTTCATGTGTCTGTTAGCCATTTGTATGTCTTCTTTGGAGAAGTGTATGTTCATGTCTTCTGCCCATTTTTGGATGTGATTATCTATTTTGTGAGTGTTGAGTTTGAAGAGTTCTTTATAGATCTTAGATATCAGACCTTTGTCTGTAGAGTCATTTGCGAATATCTTCTCCCATTCTGTGGGTTGCCTGTTTGTTTTGTTGACTGTCCTTTGCTGTGCAGAAGCTTTGTATCTTGATGAAGTCCCAAAAGTTCATTTTCGCTTGTGTTTCCTTTGTCTTTGGAGACATGTCCTGAAAGAAGTTGCTGTGACTAATGTCATAGAGGTTACTGCCTAAGTTCTCCTCTAGGGTTTTGATAGATTCTTGCCTCATGTTGAGGTCTTTTATCCATTTTGAGTTTATCTTTGTGTATGGTGTAAGAGAATGGTCAAGTTTCATTCTTCTACATATAGCTGTCCGGTTTTCCCAGCACCATTATGGAAGAGACTGTCTTTTTTCCACTGGATATTTTTGCCTGTTTTGTCAAAGATGATTTGACCATAGAGTTGCGGGTCCATCTCTGGGCTCTCTATTCTGTTCCACTGGTCTATGTGTCTGTTTTTGTGCCAGTACCATCCTGTCTTTGGTGATCACAGCTTTGTAGTAAAGCTTGAAATCAGGCAGTGTAATCGCCCCAGCTTTGTTTTTCTTTTTCAACATTTCCTTAGCAATTCTGGTCCTTTTCTGGATCCATACAAATTTTCTTATTCCAGCCCTTTGAAAAAAGCTGGTGGAATTTTGATCAGGATGGCATTGAAAGTATAGATTGCTCTGGGCAGTATAGACATTTTAACAATGTTTATTCTTCCAATCCATGAGCATGGAATGCTTTCCCACCTTTTTGTGTCTTCTTCAATTTCTCTCATGAGCGTTCTGTAGTTCCTCAAGTACAGATCCTTTACCTCTTTGGTTAGGTTTATTCCCAGGTATCTTATGGTTCCTGGTGCTACAGTAAATGGAATCGATTTTCTAATTTCTTTTTCCATATTTTCATTGTTAGTGTATAGGAAAGCAATTGATTCCTGTGCATTGCTTTTGTATCCTGACACATGACTGATTTACTATATGAGTTCTAGTAGTTTGGGGGTAGAGTCTTTTGGGTTTTCCATATAAAGTATCATGTCATCTGTGAAGAGAGAGAGTTGACTTCTTCATTTCCAATTTGAATACCTTTTCTTTCTTTTTGTTGTCTGATTGCTGTCGCTAGGACTCCTAGTACTATGTTGAACAAGAGTGGTGAGAGTAGGCATCCTTGACGTGTGACCTGGAATATATTCTATTGGTGAAGGTTCTATGTGCACTTGAGAAGAATTTTTATAATGTTGTTGGACAGAATGTTTTGTAAAGGTCAGTTAAATCAAGTTGTTCAGTTCTTTGATGTCCTTACTGAATTTCTGTGTATTTGTTGCATTGATTTGTGAGTGAAGTCTTCAGTTATAATCGTGAATTTTCTCTCTTATTTTAGGACTATCAGTTCTTACTTCATGTATTTTCGAATTCTTTTAGGTGCATACACATTTAGTATTGTTATATCGTCTCTCTGATTGGACCCCTTTATCATTAGTAATTATTTTTTTAAATAAGTTTAATTTTTAGAGCAGCTTTAAGCTCATAAAAAAATTGAGCAGAAAGCACAGAGATTTCCCATATCCTCACTGCCTTTACATATGCATAGCCTCCCCACCATCAGTATTCCCCACCAGAGTGGTAAATTTTTGACAAGGGATAAATCTACATTGACATATTATCACCATAACAAAGTTGAGGGGAAAATTTAAAAATAGAAGAGAATGAGTTGCTTCCTCATTTGTCTTTCTATAGTAATTTATAAATACCTTTATTGGAACACTTGTCACATTGTTTACATGACTGCTTTCTTTTTTTATTTTATTTATTTTTTTGGTGGAGAGAGAGACATCAAGAGAGGGAACACAAGCAGGGGGAGTAAAAGAGGGAGAAGCAGACTTCCCAAAGAGCAGGGAGCCTGATGTGTGGCTCGATCCCAGGACCTTGGGATCATGACCTGAGCCAAAAGCAGCAGCTTAACCAACTGAGCCACCCAGGTGCCCCATGACTGCTTTCTTCATTAGATTATGAACTCTTTGAGGACAGGGAGCATAATGTCACTGATAGGCTTGTGACAAGTGTGGTGACTGGGAAGTAGTCAGCTGGTAACAAATGTTTGTTGAATGAATAGGTGATCTCTGAACTTGAACTCAACTTCCCTTCGACACCTGCAGAAGTTTTGCCTCCAGAATACACTCCAATCTATCCATTTGCCTGTAATGTCTCTACCTAAAAATGTAATAGGTAAGAAAGAGGAGTAGATGCTTATTCCAAATTCTAGCCCTCCTGATCTTCTGCATTCACCTATAATTTGTGGCCTCTTCTAGATTCTATGTGAACAGATGACATTGGTGAAGTCTGGTCAGAATGGCTATAATATCTCCATCCTGGATAGCACCTGGGTCTTTTTTTTTCTAGTTTCCTACTGCTACACCACTCTGTCACCACAACTCACTGTTTCTATGGGATGAGAAATAGTGATGGACCGTCCTTTACTTCTGATACTAGTCATTGCTGATATGACCACTCTTAAGACCTCATAATCTCTCTGCTCATAACCATTAAAAAGTTAAGTCAGGAAAACATTTTCCTTAACTACATGGGGTGAATTATTTCTTTTCTATGATTCCTCCTATCATTTTTTGTGTTCTTACTTTTGTTCCCAATTGTTGAAGAAAATTTTCATATATATAACACAATTACTGCATGGATACAACCCCCTTCATACCCTTCAATGCCTCAGGTTACCTCAGCAGTTGTACAGATGGTTTAATAAACCGTCCTGATTTTTAGAAAAATAACATCTTACTGATAATAAGCACTTCTTGGAGAATATTTCCTCCACTATTCAAAGGACCTGTCTTTGATTCAGGGAGGAGCAAGATGGTTGAGGAGTAGTGTTGGATCCCAGAAGGTCAGCTGGATAGTTAATAAACCATTCTAAATGCCTGCAAACTCAACAGGACATAGGAGAGAGGAAGAACGGTAATTCCAGGAACTGAAAATTGACCACTTTCTGAAAGTATTTTGCTCTGTCATTTATCTATTTTTATCTTGATAAAATGACAAGGTGGAAAAACTCACCACCGGAAAAAGAACATGAGGCAGTACCAATGGCTAGGGACCTAATCAATGTGGACATTAGTAATATGTCAGAAATAGAGTTCAAAATGACAATTATCAAGGTGCTACATGGGATCAAAAAAAGCTTGGAAGATATTAGAGAATTCCTTTCTGGAGAAATAAAATCCTTTTCTGGAGAAATAAAAGAACTAAAATCTAACCAAGTTGAAATCAAAAAAGCTATTAATGAGGTACAATAAAAAATGGAGGCTCTTACTGCTAGGATTAATGAGGCAGAAGAGAGAATTAGTGATAAAGAAGACCAAATGTCAGAGAATAAAGAAGCTGAGAAAAAGAGAGACAAACAACTACTACTGGACCACGAGAGAAGAATTCAAGAGATAAGTGATACCATAAGATGCAACAATACTGAATAATTGGGATACCAGAAGAAGAAAGAGAGAGAGGGGCAGAAGGTATATTGGAGCAAATTATTGTACAGAATTCCCCTAGTCTGGTGAAGGGAACAAGCATCAAAATCCATGAGGCACAGAGAACCCCCCCAAAATCAATAAAAATAGGTCTAAATCATCTAATAGTAAAACTATCATCATCTAATAGTAAAACTTACAAGTCTTAGTGACAAAGAGAAAATCCTGAAAGCAGCTCAGGACAAGAAGTCTGTACATACAAAGGCAGAAATATTAGATTGGCAGAAGACTTATCCACAGAGACCTGACAGGCCAGAAAGAACAGGCATGATATATTCAGAGCACTAAATGAGAAAAATATGCAGCCAAGAATACTATATACAACTAGGCTGTCATTGAAAATAGATGGAGAGATTAAAAAGCTTCCAGGACAAACAAAAACTATAGGAATTTGCAAACACCAAACCAGTCCTACAGGAAATATGGAAAGGGGTCCTCTAACCAAAGAGAGAGCCTAAAAGGAAGGTAGAGCAGAAAGGAACAGAGACAATATACAGCTAGCAGTCACCTTACAGGCAGTACAAGGCACTAAATTCATATCTGTCAAAAGTTACCCTATATGTAAATGGACAAAATGACCCAATCAAAAGACGCAGAGTACAAGAATGGATTAAAAAAAACAAGACCTACCGATATGCTGTCTACAAGAAACTCATTTTAAACCCGATGACACTCCCAGATTTAAAGTGAGGGGGTGGAAAACAATTTACCATACTAATGGACATCAAAAGAAAGTTGGGGTGGCAATCCTTATATCAGATAAATTAGATTTTAAGCCAAAGACTATAATAAGAGGTGAAGATCATACTTAAAGGGACTGTCCAACAAGAAGTTCTAACAATTGTAAATATCTATGCCCCTAACATGGGAGCAGCCAGTTATACAAACCAATAATAACAAAGTCAAAGAAACACATCAACAATAATACAATAATAGTAGGGGACTTTAATAAACACCTTACTGAAATGGACAGATCATCTAAGCAAAAGATCAACAAGGAAATAAAGGCTCTAAATGACACACTGGACCAGATGGACATCACAGATATATTCAGAATATTCCATCTGAAAGCAACAGAATACACCTTCTCTAGTGCACATGGAACGTTCTCCAGAATAGATCACATCCTGGGACAAAAATCAGGTCTCAACTGGTACCAAAAGATTGGCATCATTCCCTCCATATTTTCACACCACAATGCCATGAAACTAGAACTCAATCACAAGAGGAAAGTTGGAAAGAACTCAAATGCATGGAGGCTAAAGAGCATCCCACTAAAGAATGAATGGGTTAACCAGGAAATTAAAGAAGAATTAAGAAAATTCATGGAAACAAATGAAAATGAAAACACAACTGTTCAGAATCTTTGGACACAGCAAAGGCAGTCTTGAGAGGAAAGTATATAGAATACAAGCCTTTCTCAAGAAACAAGATCTCAAATACACAACATAATGCTACACCTAAAGGAGCTGGAAAAAAAACAGCAAAGAAAGCCTAAACCCAGCAGAAGAAGAGAAACAATAAAGATCAGAGCAGAGGGCCCCTGGGTGGCTCAGTTGGTTGAGCGACTGCCTTCGGCTCAGGTCATAATCCCGGAGTCCCGAGATCGAGTCCCACATCGGGCTCCCAGCTCCATGGGGAGTCCTCTTCTCACTCTGACCTTCTCCCTTCTCATGCTTTCTCTCACTCTCTCTCTTTCCTAATAAATAAATAAATAAAAATCTTAAAAAAAAAAAAAGATCAGAGCAGAAATCAATGAAATAGAAACCAAAAGAATAGTAGAAAAAATCAACAAAACTAGGAGATGATTCTCTGAAAGAATTAATAAAATTGATAAACTCCTGGCCAGACTTGTCAAAAAGAAAAGAGAAAGGACCCAAATTAATAAAATCATGAATGAAAGAGGAGAAATCACAACCAACACCAAAGAAATACAAAAACAATTATAAGAACATATTATGAGCAACTATACGCCAGAAAACTAGACAATCTGGAAGAAATGGATGCATTCCTAGAGACACACAAACTACCAAAACTGAACCAGGAAGAAATAAAAAATCTGAACAGACCCATAACCAGTAAGGAGATTGAAGCAGTCGTCAAAAATCGCCCAATAACCAAAAGCCCAGGGCTAGATGGCTTCCAATGGGAATTCTACCAAACATTTAAAGAAGAATTAATACCTATTCTCCTGAAATTGATCCAAAAAATAGAAATGGAAGGGAAACTTCCAAACTCATTTTATGAGGCCAACATTACCTTGATCCCAAAACCAGACAAAGACCCCATCAAAAAGGAGAATTACAGACCAATATCTTTGAAGAACATGGATGTAAAAATTCTCACCAAAATATTAGCCAATAGGATCCAACAGTACATTAAAAGGATTATTCACCACGACCAAGTGGGATTTATTCCTGGACTGCAAGGTTGGTTCAACATTCACAAATCAATCAACGTAATACAATACATCAATAAAAGAAAGAACAAGAACCATATGATACTCCCAGTTGATGCGGAAAAAGCATTTGACAAAGTACAACATCCTTTCTTGATCAAAACTCTTCACAGTGTAGGCATAGAGGGCACATTCCTCAACATCATCAAAGCCATCTATGAAAAACTCACAGCGAATATCATCCTCAATGGGGAAAAGCTGAGAGCTTTTCCCCTGAGATCAGGAACACGGCAGGGATGCCCACTATCCCCACTGCTATTCAACATAGTACTAGAAGTTCTAGCCTCAGCAATCAGACAACAAAAAGAAATAAAAGGCATTCAAATTGGCAAAGAAGAAGCCAAACTATCAATCTTTGCAGATGATGTGACACTTTATGTGGAAAACCCAAAAGACTCCCCTCTAAGACTGCTAGAACTCATACAGGAATTCAGTAAAGTGTCAGGATATAAAATTAATGCACAGAAATCAGTTGCATTCCTATACACGAACAGCAAAACAGAAGAAAGAGAAATTAAGGAGTCGATTCCATTTACAATTGCACCCAAAACCATAAGATACCTAGGAATAAACCTAACCAAAGAGGCAAAGAATCTGTACTCAGAAAACTACAAAGTGCTCAT
>JAPYYJ010002855.1:0-12236 GCA_028533885.1 Nasua narica | reverse complement strand
GAACAGGGACAGGGACCCCACGGTCAGGTCCCCAGGCTAGAAGGCTGGGCCCAAGGAGCAGCCCCTTTGTCCAAGGACCGGATGTCCCACCCAGCAGCAGCATGTTAGTTGCCTCCTTGTTCTCGCCTGCCCCGTCGAGGTTCAGGCCCCACGTGGGGGCCGCCCTGGGGGATATTGGTCCCTATCTTTTCGCATGGCTTCCTAATCCACTCATAAATGCAGCCACTCTTTATCAAGTGCTGAGAAGAGTGCTGGGTGCCTCTATATCTGTTCCCGCCTCTAAATCCCAACACAACCCCAGGTGAAATGAGTATGGGCCACATTTTCCAGGAGAGGCAAGCCTCCGCGCAGTCAGCGGGCAATCAGCTCTCAGCAGCAGCCTACGATGTGAGCCCAGGGCTTCCCCCTCCCCCCTCCCTTGGGTGTAAGTCTGAGGACCCTCAGGTAACCCCTTCCCCACATTCTCTTGCACAATTCCTCAGACTCTATTGTTTACATGTTTACCAACTGGCCCCCAAATCAGGCCATCACCTGGACCCTTCCTGGGGCCTCGGGACTGGCCCCACCTGAGCACCCCTTGCCCTCCTAAGATGGCCTCCTGAAGAGCCCACATTTTGTTTCACATACTAGTTCCGGCAGGGCAGGCCAGGAAAAGGGACAGTTCTTCCTCACCTCTGTGAGAGGCCCTGTCGAGATTGGAGCATGGCTCAGATTTGCTGCCCCCAGACCCTCCTCCATCTCTTTCAGGCCCTGCCTCTGTGGATGGGGCCCAGCTAGCTTCAGGCAAAATGAGTGCTGGTTGATTCTCACTGGCATGATCCACCTCCCCTGATAGTTTGCAGAGTGCCTCCAACTTCCTGGGTCACGGGCCAACACATCAAAAGGCACCCTGTGGGGAGAGGAAGGAAAACTCTGCACCCCGGCCCCCTCCTGCCTCCCACGGAAGAGCTGAAGTGTAGCCCTGGATGTGGTGGCACCGGCAGTGGCCCGGCCAGCCCTCAGCCTCACAGGGCCAAGGATCCCGTCCTCAGAAGTCACTTCAGTCACGGGACGCCTGGGTGGCTCAGTTGGTTGAGCAGCTGCCTTTGGCTCGGGTCATGATCCCAGCGTCTTGGGATCGAGTCCCGCATCGGGCTCCTTGCTCCGCGGGGAGCCTGCGCCTCTCTCAGCTTCTGCCTGCCTCTCTGCCTGCTTGTGTTCTCTCTCTGTTAAATGAATAAATAAAATAAAATAAAATAAATAAAAAAAAAGAAGTCACTTCAGTCACAATAATTCCACATAGGTACTGAGCAAAAGACCACACGAAGTGCTTCCTTTGTTCATTTACCGAAACACAGAAATAAATACGTAAGTGTGTAAATACTTACCTACATATTATTATGTTCTTTGACTAGGCAGTTCCTCCTAATGAATCTTATAGAAATGTTTGCACAATATGTGCAAATAGGTCTCCTGCATGTTGTTTATAATACAGAACAACTGGACACAACCTAAATGTCTAATTGCAAGGGATTGCTTAAATACACTAGTATAATCCCTACGATAAAATATTCTGTAGCTGGGGGTCCTGGGTGGCTTAGTTGGTTAAATGCCTGACTCTTGGTTTGGACGCAGGTCAGGATCTCAGCCTTGTGGGATTGAGCCCTGCCTCCACCTCTGGCTTGGGATCCTTTCTGTCTTCCTCTTCTTCCCCTTCTGCTCCTCCCCCACTCCCACTCGTGCTTGTGCGCACTCTCTCTCTCTCAAAAAAAAAGAATGTCGGGGTGCCTGGGTGGCTCAGTGGGTTAAAGCCTCTGCCTTTGGCTCAGGTCCTGATCTCAGGGTCCTGGGATCAAGCCCCGCATAGGGCTCTCTGCTCAGCAGGAGCCTGCTCCCCCCCCACCCCGCCACCTGCCTTTCAGCCTACTTGTGATCTCTCTCTCTCTGTCGAATAAATAAATAAAATCTTAAAAAAAAAGAATGTATATATATATATGCACATACATATATATGTGTGTGCATATATATACATATATATATGTATATTCTGTAGCTGTGAGGTAATTGGGGCGCCTGGCTGGCTCAGTCAGTGGAGAATGTGACTCTTGATCTCAGGGTGGTGAGTTCGAGCCCCACATTGGGGCTAAATAAATAAAGTCTTAAAAATATATATATTGGGAATACCTGGGAATTAAGAAAAAAATCCAGAGGCCCAGGTTGTACTCCAAATTATATCACAATTTCTTGGGGCGGGAGGGAAGCACCCCTTTTTTAACCTCTTCAGGTGATTCCTATGAGCGGCCAACTTGGGAAATACCACCTTAAAGAAACAGAAGGAAGGAAAGGTTGACAAAGGAAAATGAGATTATAAATGCTTCACATGAAATTTAAACAGATATTATCTGCCCTTCTTCTGGGAAAAGAAAGAGCCTGGGATCACCTCGAATTATCCCTAGGCTTCTGTCCGCACAGCCCTTAGTGATAACCACATTTTCTGATGACACCTGAGGTTTTCTAGAAGTGGATCACTTGACTTCCGGAGATCAAGTCTCCAAGGGCAGAAATAAAAGAAAGAGTCCATGTTGCTGCCCCTTACGGAGGACATGAGGGGCACCCTCATTAGTAAACTGTGTCCCCTTTGCACAGGGCTTGACCCAATGGAGGCGCTCAATTTTTATTTTCAGGGACGGAGGGAGCTCAGAGAGGAGCTCAGAGAGGAGCTCAGAGTACCCCGCCCTTGGCGCAACTGTCCTAAACAAGCCCCAGAGGCAAACGTTGACCTCTCTTTCTCTCTCTCTCTTTCTCTCTTTTTTTTTTTAAAAGATTTTTTATTTTATTTGACACAGAGAGAATGAGAGAGAGAGAGATCACAAGTAGGCAGAGGGAGGGGGAAGCATGCTCCCCCCCGACGCGGGGCTCGATCCCAGGACCCTGAGATCATGACCTGAGCTGAAGGCAGAGGCTTTAACCACTGAGCCACCCAGGCGCCCCTCTCTTTCTCTTTTTTAAGTAATCTCTCCACCCAACGTGGGGCTTGAACTCAATACCCTGAGATCCAGAGTCATGTGCTCTACCGACAGAGCCGGCCAGGTCTCTTCTTAGGGACTGTCACTTCTTAGGGACATTTGGGGCTGGACAAGGACTGTGATGAGCCCTCTCATTTTCAGATGCTCTCTCCACCGAAGGAAGGGGCAGTGTGACCAAAGTCATCTGGAGTCACTCTGCTTAGAGACGACAGAACACGTTAAGAGATCGTGCCAAAATGTGGTTCTGGAAGACCTGAAGGGGAACCCACACCTTGAAAGAAAAGGACACTTGATCTCTGAGCCCAAGGGGAGGTGTCAGAGGCTTTGGGAGTCCTTGCAGATGGATCTGGGCAGAGGACCCCTCCCATTTTCCACTCCCAAACCTTCCATTCCCTCCTCCTTCAAAACAACTGCTGCTTAACCTGCGGTTCGCAGCTGTTTCCTGGCCTGGTAGCCAAGTGGATCTTCCCACCTCAGAGGATTCGGTTCCGCTCTTCTCTTTTCCCCTTCTCTTGAAAAAGGAAGGTGCCCTTGGGCATTGTCTGCTGTCTCTTCCTACCCTTTTCATACGGATTGAATCCAATAGATGAGGACAGGGCTTTGCTGAACACCCACCTCCCTCCTGCCCCGTGAGACCCAACAGCAGGGGAGCACATCAGTCCCGGAGGGTCTGTCTTGGATCATCCGTGGCTCCTTCCACTTGGAATCTCTGCTCTGTCATCCGTGTCTCCTGGCCAGGGTGACTCCCATGCCACCTCCTCCAGGAACCCTCCACAGGTCTCAGCTGCTGTGTCCTCATGGCGTTTGGACGCCTTTACTGCGTGGCTTACCATGTTCTGTACTCGGCTTACAGCTATGGGTATATGTGTCTCCCCCACTAGACTGAGCATTTCCTTGAAGACAGAAACAATCTTTTGCTTATCTTTGTATTCTTCAAGCACTGAACACAGTGACTGGCATATTGAAAATATATTTATGGGAGTGCCTGGGTGGCTCAGTGTGTTATGGCCTCTGCCTTTGGCTTGGGTCATGATCTCAGGGTCCTGGGATCGAGCCCCGCATCGGGCTTTCTGCTCAGCGGGGAGCCTGCTTCCCCCTCTCTCTGCCTGCCTCTCTATCTACTTGTGATCTCTCTGTCAAATAAATAAAACCTTTTAAAATATATATATACACACACATATATATATATATATATTTATGTAGTTGTTTGCTGATACTCTTTCCAAATACTTTCCAAATAAAGATTTGAAGTCTTGGGGCGCCTGGGTGGCTCAGCGGGTTAAAGCCTCTGCCTTCGGCTCAGGTCATGATCTCAGGGTCCTGGGATGGAGCCCCACATCAGGCTCTCTGCTCAGCAGGGAGCCTGCTTCCCCCTCTCTCTGCCTGCCTCTCTGCCTACTTGTGATCTCTCTCTGTCAAATAAATAAATAAAATCTTAAAAAAAAAAAGATTTGAAGTCTCTTACTAAAATACCTATAGACTTGCAGAAATGGGGCTGAAGAAACATGAGGGTAAGGAAATCCTAGAATGAGAGCCAATAATAATCATAAAAATAATGACCAATACCAGGGCACCTGGTTTGGTTGGTTGGTTGGTTGAGTGTCCTGACTCTTGATTTGGCTCAGGTCATGATCTCAGGGTCGTGGGCTCTGTGCTCTGCAGGGAGTCTGCTTCTCTCTCTCCACTCCCTCTCTGCTCCTCCCCTGACTCATGCTCTCTTTTTAAAAAATATTTAAAAAATAATAACAATATAAATATTTGAGTACTTAGTAGATGTTGAGTACTGTTCTCATTGCTTTATTATTTTTAATTTTTAAAATATCTTACTTATTTATTTGACAGAGAGATCAGAAGAAGTAGGCAGAGGGAGAGGAGGAAGCAGGCTCCCTGCTGAGCAGAGAGCCCGATGTGGGCCTCGATCCTAAGACCCTGAGATCATCACCTGAGTGGAAGGCAGAGGCTTTAACCCACTGAGCCACCCAGGTGCCCCATAGTAATAACTATTTTAAAGGCCCACTAATATTGACTGAGCTTTTTCTGTGTGCCAGTCACTGTATTAAATACTTATTAGCATTTCCTTATTTAATCCTTGTCACAATCTATGAGGTAATTATCATCATAATCACGGGTGAGGAAACTGAGCTTTAGAGAGGTTAATTTGCTCCTGGGGTAGAGCTGGGTTTAAACTCAGGCTTATTAGGTTCTGAAGCCAGTGATTTTCTTTTTTTAAAGATTTATTTATTTCAGAGAGAGAGAGAAAGAGAGAGAAAACGCACAAGGGAGGAGGGGCAGAGGGAGAGAAGCAGACTCCCGGCTGAGCAGGCAGCTGGCGTGGGGCCGGATCTCAGGAACCTGAGATCCACGACCTGCGCCAAAATCTAGAGTCAGAGACTCAACTAACTGAGCCACAGGTGCCCTAAAGCCAGTGCTTTTAATCTTAATCTCTACAGCCTCAGAAATTCTGAATAAAGGGGCACCTGGCTGAGAGTTGGTAGGGGCTAAGAGTTGGTAGAGCATGAGAAGCTCGATCTTGGGTCGTAAGTTCGAGCCCCATGGTGGGCATGGAGTTTACTTAAATAAAACGTTAAAGAAAAAAAAATTATTATGATTATTTTTTAAGATTTTATTTATTTATGAGAGAGACCCAGTGAGAGAGGGAACACAAGCAGAGGGAGTGGGAGAGGGAGAAGCAGGCTTCCTGCTGAGCAAGGAGCCTGATTTGGGGTTAAATTCAGGGACCTAGGTTCATGCCCAGAGCCAAACAGACACTTAAGGACTGAGCCACCCAGGCACCCCAGAAATTCTGAATATAGGTGGCTCTAACCAGTAGTTTCTCTTCTCTTCCAAATCTTTTTTATTTACAAAAAGAATGTGTTCTTGGGGCGCCTGGGTGGCTCAGTGGGTTAAGCGTCTGCCTTCGGCTCAGGTCATGATCTCATGGTCCTGAGATCGAGCCCCGCTTGGGGCTCCCTGCTCAGCACAGAGCCTGCTTCTCCCTTTCCCTCTGCAGTTCCCCCTGCTTATACTCTCTGTCAAATAAATAAAATCTTTAAAAAAAAATCTTCTCTTGATTTTTCCTTCGCTTCTTTGTTTTTCTTCTCCAGCCAACTCCATGGGGTGGTACCTTTTTTTCCCTTCCTCTTGTTCCTCCTGTCTTCTTCCATTGTCTGTTATTGCTTCCACTCCCTTGGCTTTAGATCTTATCTACAAGCCAACAGTTCCCATGCTTCACTCTTTACCTGGAACTTGGCAATTTTCCGGATTTTCAATTCGCTTTGTTAGTTTTAAGCCTATTCGAAACATACTTGGAGGGTGTATATTTGTATTTGCTTGTATTTACAAAAAGAAACTCTGGAAGGAAACTGATGAAAACGCTTACCTGAGTGGAGTGGTGGGAGTGGAGGGAATTGGGAATAAGCTAACCAAAACCAAGGGCACGGGGTTTGAGATTAGGAACAGACTGATTGGGTGACCTTGGGTTCATCCTCTTTCCTGCTGAAATAGAGGTGATAGAAGAAATGTAATGAACTAGTTGGGGAGAGGACCACAAGCCCCTGAAGCCTTGTTTGAGGCCGGCTGTTCTAGTTGGGTACCTGAGCTTTTCCCCTGGGGGTTGGGGGAGGGGCTATTATTCACCAGCCTTCTTTGCTGTCCTGGTAAATTCCCTAAGGACCAGCTGCTGTGTGAAGCCCGTCACTCATCACTCCAAGGGCACCTAGCAAAGGCCCTCAAACAAAGTAAGTATCAATCCCTGTGGCCAATGACCTTGCCTACCAGGTACCTTTCCAACACTGTCCTGTCTGCCCAGCGCCTAAATGGGAATGCTGCTTTGGGGTAAGTTTCCTTCCCCTCTGCTCCCTAAAGTCATGTTCCCACTCCCCAACAATAAATATTTCACTTTCCTATTATAAAACTTATGAAATACACCAAAATTGAGAGAATAGCATAATGAATCACCCTGAATGAATGGTAAAACAAACCTCTGATTCAATCTAATCATCAGTACTTTGACATATGTAGCTTACCCTTTTCTTTTCCTTCGGTTTTTAAAGAGCAAATACCTGAGGTCCTATCATTTCATGCCTCAGTTCTTACATGTCTATCTGAAAATTTAGGACATATTTTACTATTATCACTTTGTACAAATTAACATTAATTCTTTCGTATATGCTAAGACACAGTCTATATTCAAACTTACCACCAAAGTAAACAAACTTATTAATTAATTTTTAAAAAGATTTTATTTATTTATTTGCCAGAGAGAGAGAGAACACAAGTGCAGGGAGTAGCAGGTTGAGGGAGAGGGAGTAGCAGGGGGAGCCCGACACAGGGCTCAAACCCAGGACCCTGGAATTGTGACCTGAGCCAAAGGCAGACGCTTAATGGACTGAGCCACCCAGGTGCCCCAGTAAATGACTTTAAAGCTATAGATAATTCCAGATTGGAGCTGCAAATGAAACCAGAGAAGCCAGCAACAACCTCACAGCCTGCTCAGCACAGGTACTCTGAGCAAGTCCAGTGTCCGGGAGAGAGGGCCACAAAAAACACTTGTTTCTCTTCTTGGTAATAGCAAGTAACGGCCACTCTTCTGGAGCCCGGTCTGTGCCCCCACCTGGGCTGTCGCTTCTGACTGGAAGGGGCTACCTTAGCTCTTCCTGTGTCTTCCACAGCCCAGATCATAATGTCTACAGAGAGTAGACGCTCAACCCATTGTGATTTGAATTGATAATCATATATCCCTGGTATTAAATGTTTCTTCACAGCCAAGGAGTACATCACTGTTTAATTCAGTCATTGGACTAAAGTGGATATCCCCATTTCACAGAAGAGGAGACTGGGGATCAGATTTAAGTTCCCTTAACTAGGAAGTAGAGGAGCTGAGAGTCAACTCAGGTTGGCCGAACTCCAGAGTCTGAGTTGTTATCGGTCTTTTGGTAATGCCAAGGGACTCTGGGCAGAGGCAGAGAGGGAGGAGAAGGGAAGAGTGGTAGGGAGGAATAATCTCAAGGAAACCAGGAGATTATGATGTCATAGAGTGACTGTCAGCCATTAGATGTAAGGTCTTCGTGTACAGTAAACACAGTAGTAAGTGTGGTGATGCAAGTAGAATGCATGAGATTTTTGAGCCTCAACCCTCGGACTCTAGAGTTGAGAGTCAGGTCTGTAGACATCCCTGTGTCCTCAGGACTAGCCCAGGACCTGGCCCGTGTTAGGAGCTCAGATCTCTGCCAGTGCATGAGCGAACGTATGAGTACATGAGCAACAGAATAAAGAAATGATGGAATGAATGATGGACCAAGATGTAAGTCATTTAGTAAGGCAGCAAGTGGATAAATTAATTGAATGGAGAGGGATGAATTCTTTAAATCTCCGTAGAGAATGAGTGGTACAGCTAAATGGAATAGCGGGGTTGTTGGCTGAGCCTTTATCATTGGACCTGTGCTAAGAATTTCATAAGCTGTTTTTCATTTAATCCTCGTAGCAAGGTCTCCAGTATTATTCTCATCATTTTTTAAGCGAGGAATTAGGCCTGGAGACAGGAGAAAACTTGTTCAGCTGCATACAAAGGCAGAATTGGAATTTCAACCTCGCCATCACACCCCACAGCTTGGACTGGTCACTGCCCATCCATCCAGTGCTGACTTGATGCTCAATTATTTTTTGTAGGTGGTGCAAATACAGGTGACCTCCCCCCACCCCTTATACAAGCCCCGGACAGCTATACATCTAAGCCCAGTTAATTACTTATCTCAGTTCATTATTTAAAGGAAGCTTTTCTATTGTATGTCCCTTTATAAGTGAAGGATTACCCACGACTCCTCTACTTCCTAAATCTGTCTTCAGATTTTTGTTCCAAGCAAGGTACATATTAACTAAAGATGTCTACTTGTAGGATTTGGTTTAATTATCGCTGGGAATCTGGGATTTTTAGTGTTTGGACACCTGATGAATAAGACTTCAATTTTATAATACCTAATTTCAACAGTTTAAATAAAGGTACATTAAAATTTACCAAATCTAGGATCCACTAAAGAAAAAGGTATGGTCAGTATATGTAAACATAAAAAGATTTCTTCAGGATAAAAACTACCATAAGCAAAGTCCAATTATAAACCACAAAATCAGAAATGGCATTTTCTTTTTCTTTTCTTTTTTTTTAAAGATTTTATTTATTTATTTCATAAAGAGAAAGAGGGAGAGAGAGAGCACAAGCAGGGGGAGCGGCAGGCAAAGGGAAAGGGAGAAGCAGGCTCTCCGCTGAGCAGAGAGCCCAGTGTGGGGCTCGAATCCAGGACCCTGGGATCATGACCTGAGCTGAAGGCAGATGCTTAAGGGACTGAGCCACCCAGGCGTCCCTAATTTTTTTATCTATTAAAAAGTTTTCCTTTTTTTTCAAGATCTTATTTTTAAGTAATCCCTACACCCAACTTGGGGCTCGAACTCACAACCCCGAGATCAAGAGTCGAGTGCTTTACTGACTGAACCAACTAGGTGGTCCCCAAAAAAGACATTTTTGTAATTCCTACCCTGGACCAAAGGTGATCTTTACACAAAACTCTCATAAACAGTAAAAAAAAAAAAAAAAAAAGGTTTATAATCAGTAGCAAAATGGGCAAAGGATATTCATAGAGAACAAAATGTAAATTGTTCAATAATATATGAAAAACGCTCTCTCACTCATAATGGAAAAATGTAAATTAAAATCACATGGAGGAAGTAATTTTTCACCTATTGAACTGGTAAAGATAAAAAAGTGCTAACGCATTGTGCTGGCCAAGGAGTAGGAAGACTGCACTCTCACACTTTGTTTTGGGGGCAATAAATTGGTACAACTTCTAGGGAGGGAAATCTATACAGATTACGACAGTGCACTTTGGAAGGATGGATAGCTATGCCCACATACATGCAAGATTACCCACTGTAGTTTGGTTTATGGAAATGGAAATGACCTTAATGTTCACCAGTAGAGAACTGGATAGGACATTGTAATAATTAATAAAGATGGAGGAGTCCCTCCTCCATCTGGATATGTACTAGTGCATTTACTACTAGCCACACATGGTTATAGAACATCTGAAATGAGGGAGCCACCTGGGTTAGGCCTCTGCCTTCAGCTCAGGTCATGATCCCAGGGTCCTGGGATCGAGCACCGCATCGGGCTCTCCGCTCAGCAGGAAACCTGCTTCTCTCTCTCCCACTCCCCTTGCTTGTGTTCCCTCTCTCACTGTGTCTCTCTCTGTCAAACAGATAAAATGTAAAAAAAAAAAAAAAAAGAACATCTGAAATGTGGCCAGTTCTTTTTTCTTTTTTAAAGATTTTATTTATGTATTTTAACAGAGAGAGAACACAAGCAGGCAGAGGCAGAGAGAGGAGCAGGCTCCCTGCCAAGCAAGGAGCCCCATGACCTGAGCCGAAGGCAGCTGCTTAACCAACTGAGCCACCCAGGAGTCCCAATGTGGCCAGTTCTACATGAGAATTGCTTCCGTTGGAAAATACATTGACTTTTGAAAACCTTGCTACAAAGAAAGAATGCGAAGTATCTCATTAATATATCTTTATATCAAAAATAACTTTTTGTTGATTTCCTGTCAAAATGACAATATTTCAGATATGCTGGTTTACATAAAATATATTGTTAACATTAATTTCACCTGTCCTGGGGCACTTGGGTGGCTCAATGGGTTAAGGTCTCTGCCTTTGGCTTGGATCATGATCTCAGGGTCCTGGGATCAAGCCCCGAATCGGGCAAGGAGCTTGCTCCCCCCTCTCTCTCTGCCTGCCTCTTTGCCTACTTGTGATCTCTCTCTGTTAAATAAATAAATAAAATCTTTAAAAAAAATTAATTTCGGGGCTCCTGGGTGGCTCGGTGGGTTAAGGCCTCTGCCTTCAGCTCAGGTCATGATCTCAGGGTCCTGGGATCTAGCCCCGCATCGGGCTCTCTGCTCGGCAGAGAGCCTGCTTCCCCCTCTCTATCTGCCTGCCTCTCTGCCTACTTGTGATCTCTCTCTCCGCTCTGTCAAATAAATAAATAGATAAAATCTAAAAAAAAAAATTTCACCTGTCCAATTCGATGATCCCTCTGTCCATTCAATTAAAGTCTTCTAACTATCTTTAATGTGGCCACTAGAAAATGTAAAAGTATTATATGTGCCATCATTACATTTGTTGGACAATAGGTGACTCTGGATGAAAAAATAAAGTGAGAAAAGCAAGGTGTGAAGAGTACTACCATTTGTGCATCAAAGAAAGGAAAAAAGCACTCTCTCAGAGATTTGGTTGTTTATGCATATTTCTGGAATGGTACCCTAGAAACAACATTGTCTTCTGGAGAGGGAAACTGTAGACTGGGCTGAAATTTGAATCCTGAAGCCTTTTGTAAATTCCTGAACCAAAATTTACATGCACTTTGAATAATATGTTATTTTTTATGTATATAAAATAGAATATATATTAGTCAAAAGTAGTTTAAAAATGTTGAACATAGAACAAAAATATGCATCGAAAGATCAGAAATTTATACGCGTCGTAAACGCACATAAAAAGAACTGGCAGATAAGCCTAGTGAAGAGAATGTGTTAAGGATTGAAAGGGAAGACTTGCTCAATTTACTCTATTTTTTACTCTGTACCATTTGGATCTTTTGGAAAGAGAGTATTTAATTTGTGTAAGTCTACAAAAAAAAAAAAAACTAGAAAGAAATATACCAAGACGTTCACAATAGCTGTCTTTAGATGATGAGAGTATAGGTAACTTTTTCTTCTTTCTACTTTAAAAAGTTTCCCAATTATTCTTAATTTTCCCAATTAGTCTATAAAAAAGACTCATTTCATACCTTGGTGATGGAAGCACCAACAAACCTTTACTTTCTTTTTAAAAAATACGTTTAAAGATTCCATTAGCTTTTTAAAGCCTGTAAAATTATCTTCATTGCTTTTTTTTAAATGATAGCAAGGAAGGTAGATTCCTTATAAAATGTCAACACAGAACGGTAATTCGGAAAAATATCCAATTCCTTTTATAAGATAACCACTATTTTCTGAGACTTTTAAAATGCTACATTTATCTTAAGAACTTAAAATTATGATTTCAAATTAGCTGGAGAGGCTGAGGGCTGCAAGAGGCTTGCTCCGTGCCAAGCAGGGTCCTGGATGCTTTAAATTGATCACCTCGTTGAATCCACGCCGCAACCCTGCGGGAAAGGTTGTGTGGCCCAGTAACCTTTAAGTCTGG
>JAPYYJ010002854.1:0-12237 GCA_028533885.1 Nasua narica | reverse complement strand
GATGTCCATCCACAGATGAATGGATAAAGAAGATGTGGTGTATATATATTCAATGGAATACTATGCAGCCATCAAGAGAAACGAAATCTTGCCATTTGCAACGACGTGGATGGAACTAGAGGGTATTATGCTAAGCGAAATAAGTCAGGCAGAGAAAGACAATTATCCTATGATCTCTCTGATATGAAGAATTTGAGAGGCAGGGCAGGGGGATGTGGGGGGTAGGGGGGAAAATGAAACAAGATGGGATCAGGAAGGAGACAAACCATAAGAGACCCCTAAATTCATGGAACAAACTGAGGGTGGCTGGGGGTGGGGTAGGGATAGGGTGGCTGGGGGATGGACACTGGGGAGGGTCTGTGCTATGGTGAGCGCTGTGAAGTCTGTAAGCCTGACGATTCACAGACCTGTACCCTGAAACAAATAATACATTATACGTTAATAAAAAATAATAAAAAAATAAGGCTGCTTAAAAAAAAAGACTCCATTTCATTTTTTTTAGTGGTTAACTTTGAAATGTATATTGAAATTATTAACATCGAAAGTCAATCCAAACTGACATAAGCAAGGATCTCGGAGCGCTTGACCCGGACACCCTCCTGAGGTGCGTCGCTGCCGTGCGGTCAGCCCCTCCCTTCCTCTCCTGTCGTCCTAGAAGACGCTAGTGGTCTAGACTCGGCACAGCGTCAGTGCCGATTCAGTTATCCACATTTTTACCACTTTCTTTGCACTCTGCCCCTTCTTGTGTCTTGGATCTGGGATCATTTTCTTTCTTCATGAAAGGCATCTTTCAGAATTTCCTTCAGTGAAAACATTTTAGGGGTACTCTCCCCATTTTTCTCTGAAATTGTCTTTCTTTTGCCTTTTTTTTTTTAAGTAGTCCCTCTGCCAACGTGGGCCTCGAGCTCGCGACCTTGAGACCAGGAGCGGCACGCTCCCCTCGCGGAGCCAGCCACGCACCCCTGGCCTCTGTTCCCGACGGGCATTTTCGTGTGGTGCGTGGAGAATTCCAGGCTGGCTGAGGTGCCAGGCTCAGTCCTGGCTTCTGCTCTTACTTCCAACGAATCTGCAGCTCTGCTACACATGCCGCCTTCCTCTTTTCTTAAAAATCATATTGGAGGGGGGTGGTCTTTGGGCTTTTTAAGTCTGTGTATCTCCTTCCAATATGAAAAATTCGTAGGCTTTCTGCCTGAAGCTGTCCCCATGCTCCCTTTCCGTCCTAAATTCTGGTTCTTGGGTGGAGCTCTTCGTGTCCTTCCCTCACGTGCCCCTTTCAGGGGAGATGATGGCACAGAAGGAAAGGGAGGTGCGAGGAGACCTAGACTCCCTTCCCCGCTGTGAGCCCAGGGCTCAGACTGAGTTTCGTTTAGCATTTTCTCTTTTTTCACACGAGTTAAACACACGTGTACGAGGTAAGAGACGCACACTGTAATTTTGGAGATTCCACATATGAACTAAAGACTCTTATATTTGTGCTTCAGATTGGCTTTGTACAGCACAAAATTTATGCTAATAATTTAATTCTTTTTCTTTGCTTGGAACAATATTAAATAGCAAATAAAAACCACCAGGGCAGACTGAGAGAGAGAGGCAGGCAGACTGAGATTGGCCAGAGAAGAAAGTCTGGGTTTTGAGCAAGGGTCTGAGTGTTGGCTGGGCAGTGTTCCTGTGTCCCGGATTCTTTCTCAGGCGACCCTTGCCGAGCGGCCAGGCAGAGCTCCTGCGGCTCTCACCTCAACGAGATGCCAGCAGCGACTGACCACCCTGCCGTGCGCTCCCTACCTGGGAACCTCCCCCAGTGCCGGCCAGAGCCACTCACCCTGTCTGGGAGGACCCTCCGGCTTGGGGTCTGCACCTCTCTGCCCCAGTCCCAGTCATCTCACAGCCCCCCTGGCTCCCTGCTTGGCTCCCTGTCCCCCGCATCTCCTCCGACTTTGGACTCTCGTTACTTTTTGAAATTTACATTCTTAATGACACATGTTATGTGTTGTCTTCCCTCCAGAAGGCAGGCGAAGGGGGGTGCAGCGGAGAGGGACCACCGACCACCCCCCACAGGGCGGCCCTAGGTATTTGGGGGGGAAGGAAGGGAGCTGGGCAAGTTTTGCAAAGTGCAGAACTGCAGGCCTCAGTCACTAGAAGGGGCGTGGAACACTTTAATTTATATTTTTGTATCTACTCAGCCTGCCTGATGAACGTAATATCATTTCCACACTTAACAAATCCTACTTCCTTCCTTAGTTGCAATTAAAAGCATTTCATAATGAGTAAAGTAACAATTCTTTTTATATGTAATGGTGGTTAAGAACTATTAAAACGTAGTTTATTCAGTCTAAGCGAAGTAACTACCATTCAGTGTCTGCGCGGTGAGTGATTAATGAGAAGGGTACAACAGTGTGGGGGCGGCTGAGCTCTGGGGGCACCGCACGGTGCGAGCTGGGGACCCAGGTGACCTTTGACAAGGGGCCCCAGCTTGCCGGAAGACCAGGCGCGGACAGGGGGGCCGAGTGGAGGGCTGAGACCCGGTGGGAGGGGGCGGGGGAGGGGCTCTGACAGCTGCACGGGTAGCAGGCGGGAGGGGCTGGGCTGCCCCAGCTCTCCTCCGATGCCCGATGCCCGTGCTGCCTTCTTGGAGCACTGGCCTCACCACCTCTGCGACCCCGGACTCCTCATACTGGGCCTCTCTGGAGGCTGACATTCCTTGGGGCCTTGCGCCAACCTTTCCTCTCATTACTTTCCTGTAGGGACTTGCCAGGCGGCCGGTCGTTTACAGAGTCCCATGAATAAGTGTCCTGTTTTCCTGTTTCCACGACTTCTTGCACCAGCGGCTTCCGAAGATCGCATGTGTGCCCCGAGCGCGTGGGCTCCTCTCAGATGAGCTCGGTGCTCTCAGCCTCGCAGAGCACGCGGGGCCCCAGCCCTGGGCCCTCAGCCGTGGCTGGATGCTGTTATCTTTTTCCCGTGTGTATTTCTTATCTCCTCGAAAGAGTTCCTTCGACTCAGAGAAGCACCTAATTCATGCTAAGGCCCTTAGCATTCATTTAAAAATCTCGATTTTAAGTTTGCAGTAGATTAGAAATGAGGACGCATATATGCCCCAACATACATATTTGAAAGGAGTGCAGCACAGAGTCCTTTCTGGGATTAAAGCCAAAGAACAATGCCTGTGAGGGTGATTGGAAGTTATTCCCAACTGTCAAGATTCAATAAAGCATTGGCGTTTAGCTTTGAATCATAACATTGACATCAGCCGGTTAATATATATACTGAAAATCCTTCAGTATATATTTACAGCAGATTTCTAAAAGTGACAGGTGTGCCCTTGTTCTCGTAGCTTTACATATTCAGAAGTTAGCAAGGGTGATATTTATAAAGTTACATCAACATATACTTATCGACCACCTATTGTGGCCACGTCCTAAGTGTAGGTATTATGAACTATTTCTTACATCTCAAGTTCTCATGTGTTCAGCCCTTTCTTGCTTTCTTTATTTCCTTACTGTTATTTGGGTCAGATGCCCTTAGTAATTGAAAGGGCAAAAACTGGCCAAAAAAAAAAAAAAGACAGTTGAGTTCTAGTTTTTAAACCAATGATTAATATTATCAATTCTATAGAAACAAAGTGTGTAAAATATTCAGTTTTAAAAAGAATGAATGTCTTCATGTATTTTTCCTCTTAAGTCTATTTCAGATATTTGATAAGTAAGAGTTTAGCTTATTGATATGTAAAGCAATTACTGGTCATTTACAAGTAACATACTGGCTAAACATTAAAAAAAATATACTAACAAAAGTACCCAGGTGAACTTTGTCTGCCCGGGAGGCCTCTCTAAGTGATCCGTCTGGATGTCAGCAAATTGCTTACTAATGTGTTGACTTATGACCAGCCTCAAAAGCAAAATGAAAAGCCTGGAATTTACAGCATATCAATGAATCAGTTGATAAGCTTTTACTGGTTTAATATCCTCCCAGTCTTGCTGCTTGGAACCACTTCAAGTTAGCAACAGAATGTTTGCCATCTCTACGTGATAAAGGAAGTCAAAGGACTAAACAAACTTTAAGACCATTATGCTGTTTGGTGAGATGTCGATGAAAAAAGCAAGAGAAACCTCCTGTCGGTGGGTGTGGGAGCGGGCAGCGCCTCAAGTCAACCACGGGATCTGACAAAGCGCTAACCTTACTTTTTAAACAATGGTCAGGACTTTTAGCTTGGGTGGAGATCGTATAATGCATTTGAAAAGTTTTAATTGCAGCAATAAAAGACCATACCTCAATTATATGACATATGCTAGCAGAATTTCTAGATAAGGATCAAAGGCATTCAAGGACCAAGCACTGCATCGTGGGCAACGCTCGGGCTTTCTGTACACACTGGTGACAGGTACGAGCACAGCGGCTCTCCTGACCTCTCCCGGCGGCTCTGGTCGGGGGTCACCCAGCCGTGTTGCGAGAGTGCCCCAGCACTGCTGTGCCATCCCCAACAGCCCCAGGGCCCGCTCAAAGGCCCTGCCGCTCCAGCTGGCTTCTGACACTCTTGGGGACAAAATCCAACATTTGATCCATTCAGTTCTCTACACGGGACTGCAATCTATTTAAAAGAAGCCACACTGTAACACAACATCAGTTTGTTAAGAATGTGCCAATGATATTTTAAAGCCAGACGAATCTGCAAAAAGAAATTCTCAGTGTATGGAAGCATTACTATTTGTAGAAAGACGACCTCTGTATTTTATTCATTAGTTAACATCCAATAGGTGCATGGAAACGAAAGTAAGAAGAGACGTCATTAATCCCCCTGTAACAGAGGAAGGAAAAAGCAAGGCCAGAGTTCTGTGACGAGAAAGAGAGGTCAATTTATAAAAACAGAATGATCTGAGCTAATCTAATCCATAGTATTAAAAACAAGTCCATCATGGCGAAATCTTGAAGCTCCAAATAGAAACAAGCACCTCCTAATTTATTATGCCTAAAAATGTCACGCTCTTCTCCCTCTTTGCCTTTCTTTCCTATTAATTATTGACTTTTCCCCTGAAGGCAGCATATTGTTACTGCACACTTTGCTTTGTAAACTTACTAATGTCTCAAATTCAAACATAGATGTCTAAGCGTTCGCTAATCTACAGTTCTGTGCACATTGAGGTGGCCGGAGGGTGGCAGGCGCGCAGGCACGTGGAAGGGCACGGGCCTCAGAAGGCAGAGTCGTGAGGCAGACTTTTGGAGGAAAATCCGGCATTCCTGGAAGGTCACGGACTGTGTCACAAAACTAGGCTCCCACCCAGAGGAGCCTTGATAAAGTCATTGTTCATTCTGCCTTTGGAATTTGTTGTTGTTTTTTCCCAAAGGTGGATTACACGGAAAGCTACACACACTGCTTCTGAAGCGAGACCCGAGTGCACACACTCAGTTCCGCCAACCACAGGGTGGATGTCGTGAGAATCCCAGACTGAGAGTTGGAGTTTTATTTCAAATATCTTAGTCTGGGCTGTCTAGATTGTCAAGCTTCCTGTTCCCGGCAAGCGTATGTTCTTCTTCTTCTTTTTTTTGGAAGATTTTATTTCTTTGAGAGCGAGCGAGTGGGCACTGGCGCCGGTGCGAGTGCGGGAGGCGCAGAGGAAGAGTCCCAGGCAGACTTCCCACTGAGCACAGAGCTTGACCGGGGCTCGATCTCCTGACTCTGAGACCAAGACTGAGCCGAGACCGAGAGCTGGACACCCAATCGACTGACCCACCCCGGTGCCCCACAGGTCACCTTTTTATATTGTACGTTTGGTGTAGCTAGAGGCATTTTTTACACTGTAGTCCGTTGCTCCACATACAGAGTTAAGAGTTTACCTCTGAACTTGCCTGCGTGTTTATTTACTAGCGTGTTGTATATAGCCACACATTTTCATGTTACCGATACCTACAAATATAGTCATATATTTTCCTGGCACTCCTTTCGCCTCAGCTTGAGAAGAGCTTTTTGCATTGTTGAAGGCAGGCCCCGGGGTAATGACCTCCCTCCGTTTTGTCTGTCTGGGAACATCTCTACGTGTCCTTCATTTCTGAAGCAACGTCTCTGCTGAGAAATCTGCTGACAGCCTTCTGGGTGTCCCCTGTGAGTGTGGAGTTTTTTTCTCTTGCTGCTTTTAAGATTCTTTGGGTTTTGAGTTTTATTGTAATGTATTTTGGGGAAGATGTCTCTCTCTATTTCTTAAAGATTTTATTGATTTAGCTGAGAGACACGGAGAGCACACAAGTGTGGCGGACGGGCCGAGGGAGCCCGAGGGGCAGACCCGCTGAGCAGCGAACCCGGTGCCAGCGGGGCTCCATCCCAGGGCCCCGGGATCATGACCTGAGCTGAAGGCACCCGGGTTCAGGCGCCCTGGGGAAGAGCTCTTTAAATTGCGTTTGTTTGGTGACGGAGCTCCATGAACTTCGCTATCCAAATTTCTCCCCGATTTGGGCAGTTCTCAGCCATTATTTCTTTTGACAAGCTTTCTGCCCCTTCCTCTCTCCTCTGAGACTCTCCTAATTCACAGATTGTTTCCTTGGATAGGATCACAAAGGTCACATATGCTTTCTTCTTCACTCTTTTTCATTCTTTTTTCTGTTTGCCTCTGACTGGGTAAGTTCGAAGTTCCTTTCTTCTAATTCACAGATTCTTCCTTCTGCTTGATCCATTCTGATGGTGATACTGTCTCTGTTCTTAAGCTCCAGAACTTGTTTGGTTCTTTGTTGTTATTTCTGTTGAGCTTGTCATTTTGTTCATGCATGATTTCCCTGATTCCATCATATGCTCCTTTTGTGCTTTCTTGCACCTGACTGCGCTCCCTTTAAACATCTGTCCCGAGTTCTTTAGCGGGTTGTAGCTCTCCACATCTTTGCGTGGTTACTGAGAGGCTGCTGAGATCCTTCCATGGTGTCACATCTCCCTGATTTTCACGTTTTTTTCCAGTCCTGCGTTGCTGTCATCAAACCAAAGTAGCAGTTGCCTTCTATGTCTTTACTGAGTAGTGTCAGGAGAGAAGTACTTTCTGTCCGCCCCGTATGGGTTCTGAGGCTTTCTCGGACCTTCTGTGGATACACTTGCTCCACATCTTGCTTCCTCTTGGGGCAGAATTCTTAGGCTTGTGTGCCTCCTCTGGATTCTGTGTCGTGCCAGGCCAGGTGCTGATGGCCTCCCTTTGACTTTCCCGAGGGGTGCTGAGGCTCAAGTCTGTGCTCTCTCCCTGGCCCACAGATTCGGGCTGGCCGTCTGCCAGAGGTTGCTCTCACCGTCAGGGGTGTGCGCAGGGAGCCAGCCACAGGGTGTGGGGGGGCACATGCAGCACTGGGGGCCCCGTGGGGGATCTGCAGCTGAGGTCCCTCCAGTGGGGCTTCTCGATGGAGGCTGCAACAGTCATAGGATCCTTGAGTTTTTCATGCCCTAAGAGAGCCCTATCTGCTGCTCTTCCAGCCTCTTCCCACCCCCAGTCACGCAGCTCCTGACTCCACTCTGGACGGGAGGACGACTCCCTTTGGCAGTGTCCCACACGGCCGAAGAAGCTAGGTGCTCACTCACATGCTCTCACGCTCCCCTGAAGGAGAAATCATAGCCAAGACCTCTCGTGGCCCTGAGCTGTGCCTTCTTGGGGGACGGGTGACACGGGTAAAGCGTAACTCCTCCTCCGGCCGTCTCCAAAGCGTTCCCGTGGGCGTTGTGGAGCTTCTCCTTTGGAAACCTGGATTTCACAAAGGCTCTCTTATATGTGGGCGATTGTCTGAAGCAGTGCGCCCCAGTGGCTCACGGATCGCGGCCGAGAGGGGCTAGAGCGCCTCCGGGTCCACGGAAACCGAGCTGTGTGTCCCTATTACTGGACGCATGGGTGGGTGAGACTCCTCTGGCTCCCTCGCTCTGTGTGCTGGATCCCACAGTTCCTGCAGAGGGACTCCTACCTGGGGTTGGATGCCAGACTGTTGTTGCTGTAGGAGGGGGTGGTTATGAGTGAGGCACATTTTATTTGGCCATGTTGCTAATGTCACCCTCAGAAAATATTTTTTTCCTGACCAGTGTTTGTACATTCCTTGTTAAGTTTATTTTTAGGTGTTAACTATTATGAAAGGGATCCTTTTCCACTGCATTTTGTATGATTCTTGTTGCTCTATAGGAAACAATTACTGCATATTTATCTTGAATTGGAACATTTTCTAAAAGTTCTAATAACTTTTCAAGTGATTTTATTGATTTTAAATCCATGTATATAGACAATATATGTACTACGTATCATATAATACATATAATCACGCACACATTGTATTTTGTTTTCTTGTATTATTGCATTGGCAAGGAATGGCCAAAGTGTGATGATAATGGGTAACCTATTTTGCATCTTTAGGGTTTCACTATCTAAAAAATATGTTTTTAGTTTCTGATGTATGGTCCTTACTGTGATAAGGAAATGTCACTTTAGCTTGAGATTGCTGTCATTATTAAGAATGGTAGTTTAGGGGACGCCTGGGTGGCTCAGTGGGTTAAGGCCTCTGCTTTCAGCTCAGGTCATGATCTTGGGGTCCTGGGATTGAGCCCCACATCAGGCTCTGTGCTCCGCGGGGAGCCTGCTTACCCCCTCTCTCTGCCTGCCTCTCTGCCTACTTGTGATCTCTTTCTTCTCTGTCAGATAAATAAAATCTTAAAAAAAAAAAAAAAGAATGGTTGTTTAGTATGTTTTTGGTAAAGATTGAGATGATTTAATATAATTTTTCTCAGTCATTTTTTTCTCAGTCATTTTTATATATTTCTGTGTTTCCTATTTTGAAAGGAGGTAATTTTAATGATAATTTCAGATTTAAGAGCACAAATTTACATACAAGTCTTTTATCATTTTAAAATGATTTCCACATATATGGTTATGCCTCCCATTCTGTGTGTCTGCATTGTTTTATCTGTTTTAACCCTGGTAACTTCAAACCCTGAGACTTTATCTTGTACTTGGTAGTTTTTTAAACACTGATGAGATATTCACTTCTAGTTTCTCTTTCCTAAAATACCACCTATTGGCTTCACTTATTACTTCTTTTATCTTTATACTTTCTACTTCCTACATTTAAAAATTCTTTAGTGTTTAAATAGCTTTCTGACTTGAATGGTAAGTTCATTATTTTTCATCTTTCTTGTTTAATAATAAATGTGCTTAATACTAATTACCCTCTAAGTACAGCATTAGCTATAAACGATAGAATACTAGTGTGCTCACCGTCATGAGCACCAGGACGGTGTGTACTTTAGATTCTGAATTTCCAGATGCATTTTAATATTCATTTATTTTATTGTGATTTTTCTATTTTTTTATGGCTTTTGCCTTTAAAAAAATTTTTTTTTACTTATTTATTTGAGAGAGAGTGAGAGAAAGCATGAGCAGGGGGAGGGATAGAGGGAGAGGGAGAAGCAGATTCCCTGGTGAGCAGGGACCCTGGATGTGGGGCTTGATCCCGGGATCCTGGGATCCTGACTTGAGCCAAAAGCAGATGTTTAACTGACTGAGCCACCCATGTGCCCTGTGATTTTCTATTTTCTTTCTTTCTTGCTTGCTTGCTTTTTTTTTTGCATTTGCCTCATTTATTTTTGAGCATGCCTTTATATAGGGCATTTTTATTTCATTTGATTCAAATGTGTCTCTTATAAGCATCTATTGGTGGATTTTTTCAATGTAATTCAAGTTCGTTACTTAATAAGGAAATTCATCTCAATCATGTTTGCTATAGTTAAACCCTATCGTGACACCTTGTCTACTTATTATTCTTTCTTGTTGCCTTTTCTTGGAAATCTTTTACTACCCCCACATATTTATCTACCTCGGTCTTTACAATGGCTGTGTGGTAATGACTGTGTAGATGTTCCTTAGTGGTGGACTCTTTGGCTATTTCTGGTTCTTTCTCTTTTAAAACCATTGACATAGTGAACAAGTCATGGATACATCTCAGCAAACATGTATATCTGTAGGGTGACTTCTAGAGGAGGGCTCAGAGAACGGTCAGCCAGAAGGACGTACATTCTTCATCCTGCCAATGGCTTATAGGAATGTCCATTTCCCCCTTGATCTCATTAATACTAGATAATTATCATCACATTTTCCAATTGTTGTCAATCTAATAGGTGAAACAGATTCTTATTTTCATTTAGTTTTTTTTTTTTTTAATTACGAGTCAGGTTGAACATCTTTTTATATAGTACCCGTATTATCTAGAGTCCTCCTTCTGTGAACTGCTTATCACATACTAAGGAAATTTGCTCCTGGTCCTTTGAATTGCAAATATGTTTGCTTGATTTGTCATTGGTCTTAATGTTTTCTCTCTGGACATTAGTGTACGTAGCTGGGAGTCAGTTCCCTTATGGTGTGTGTGTGGTTTTAAAATCCTACTGGGAAGGTCTTTCCCAGTCCCTGATCATAAATTTATAATACTTTCTTCTAAATGTATTATGTTTCCATTTTCCTATTTAACTCTTGTTCTACACAGAGTGTATTTTAGTATAAGTTGTGAAACCTATTTCTGTTTATACCCTCTCTCTTTCTCCTCCCATCCTCCCTCTCCTTCTGATTCCCAGTTCACTGCCTTAGTTTCAAAAACTGAGCATCCTAGTCCAACCCTACCAGAGTTTATCCTTATATTTTAGTTGTTAATATTTGCTACAGTGTATTCTCTTTTCTGCATGTATGTACATGTCTGAGTGTGTGACCTCTTTGTGTGACCTCAAACTTGTTAGCTGCAAACATCACCACGTACCACCCCTACTTAAGTCCTTCTGCATGTACCTCCTTTTTTTTATTCTTTTTTTAAAATTTAATTTTTTCAGTGTTCCAAGATTCACGGTTCATGCACCACACCCAGTGCTCCATGCAATATGTGCCCTCTTCAATATCCACCACTAGGCTCACCCAACCCTCCACCTCTCTCCCCTCCAAAACCCTCAGTTTGTTGCTCAAAGTCCACAGTCTCTCATGTTTCATCTCCCCCTCTGATTTCTCCCAATTCACCCTTCCTTTCCTTCTCCCAATATCCTCCCTGTTTTTCCTTATGCTCCACATGTAAGTGAGACCATAAGATAATTGACTCTCTCCGCTTGACTTTTTTTCACTCCGCATAATCTCTTCCAGTCCTGTCCATGTTGATACAAAAGTTGAGTATTCATCCTTTCTGATGGAGGCGCAATATTCCATTGTATAGATGGAACATATCTTCTTTGTTCTTCTGTTGAAGGGCATCTTGGCCCTTTCCAAAGTTTGGCTATTGTGGCCATTGCTGCTATGAACATTGGGGTACATGTGGCCCTTCTTTGCACTACATCAGTATCTTTGGGGTAAATACCCAGTAGTGCAATTGCAGGGTCATAGGGCAGCTCTATTTTTAATTTCTTGAGGAATCTCCACACCGTTTTCCAAAGTGGCTGCACCAACTTGCATTACCACCAACAGTGTAAGAGGGTTCCCCTTTCTCCACATGCTCTCCAACATTTGTCATTTTCTGTCTTGTTGATTTGGGCCATTCTAACTGGTGTAAGGTGGTATCTCAGTGTGGTTTTGATTTGAATCTCCTTGATGGCTAAAGATGATGAACATTTTTTCATGTGTCTGTTAGCCATTTGTATGTCTTCTTTGGAGAAGTGTCTGTTCATGTCTTCTGCCCAATTTTTGATGTGATTATCTGTTTTTTGAGTGCTGAGTTTGAGGAGTTCTTTATAGATCTTAGATTTCAGACCTTTGTCTGTAGTGTCATTTGTGAGTATCTTCTCCCATTCCTTGGGTTGCCTGTTTGTTTTGTTGACTGTTTCCTTTGCTGTGCAGAAGCGTTTTATCTTGATGAAGTCCCAGACATTCATTTTCACTTTTGCTTCCTTTGCCTTTAGAGACATGTCCTGAAAGAAGTCGCTGTGGCTGATGTCGAAGAGGTTACTGCCTATGTTCTCCTCTAGGGCTTTGATAGATTCCTGCCTCACGTTGAGGTCTTTTACCCATTTCGAGTTTATCTTCATGTATGGTGTAAGAGAATGGTCAAGTCTCATTCTTCTACATATAGCTGTCCAATTTTCCCAGCACCATTTATTGAAGAGACTGTCTTTTTTCCACTGGATATTTTTTCCTGTTTTGTCAAAGATTATTTGACCATAGAGTTGCGGGTCCATCTCTGGGCTCTCTATTCTGTTCCACTGGTCTATGTGTCTGTTTTTGTGCCAGTACCATGCTGTCTTGGTGATCACAGCTTTGTAGTAAAGTTTGAAATCAG
>JAPYYJ010002853.1:0-12237 GCA_028533885.1 Nasua narica | reverse complement strand
ACAGTCTCTCCTGGTTCAACACCCCCTCCGATTTCCCCCCATTCGCCCTTCCCTTCCTTCTCACGATGCCCTCCATGATTTTCTTTATACTCCACACGTAAGTGAGACCATAAGATAATTGCCTCTCTCCGCTTGACTTATTTCACTCCGCATAATCTCTTCTAGTCCTGTCCATGTTGATACAAAAGTTGGATATTCTCGGCTTCTTTTAAGGGTACCTTCCAGTTAGCTACTCACTCCTTTTGGAATTTTGTATCCTTTTTTTTTAAATTTAATTTTATTTTTTTCAGTGTTCTAAGATTCATTGTTTACACACCACACCCAGTGCTCCTTGCAATATGTGCCCTCTTCAATACCCACCACCAGGCTCACCCATCCCCTCATCCCCCTCCCCTCCAAACTAACGAGAGACTATGGACTCTGAGAAACAAACTGGAACTTTGTATCTTCTAAAAAGGTTCAGTAGAACTCCCGTCAACTGTACATGACACTGATATTTAATGGTTACAAGAGTATGGACTAAAGCAGAGCTTCCCAGATACAAGACGAACAAAGATCAATGGGAAGCAGCAGGTGGATCTCTGTCTTCCTCAGACTGACCTGGTCAAAATCTTCATGGGAACTAAAGCACCACACACATTCTATGGGTTGAAAGGATGCAGTTTTGGACCCCATTCACCACTTCCCAGCATAATGGTGATCCTATTCAGAAAATTTTAAAATAGGCAAAAGAAACCAAAAGTTAACATACACACAAAACAGTCCTCAAAACTTTGCTTGATGTGAAAGTGTTGCTTTAAAAATATCTGGGTGAATGCGATGTAATTTTTACCTCTGAGGGAGATCACCAGACAGAGTTTCAGATAGTCAGCTTCCTGAAATTCGGGGCTGAATATGAATTTCCAACTCCTCAGGATAATCATTTAAATTTAGGGGGCGCCTGAGTGGCTTAGTGTGTTGAGGCCTCTGCCTTCTGCTAGGGTCATGGTCTCGGGGTCCTGGAATCGAGCCCTGCGTGGGGCTTTCTGCTCAGCGGGGAGCCTGCTTCCCCCTCTCTCTCTGCCTGCCTCTCTGCCTACTTGTGATCTCTCTCTGTGTCTAAATAAATAAATAATAAAATCTTAAAAAAATCAAATCCCCCTATTTATTCTACCCTTTTACTCACTGTTGCATATGCCTATTCCTGGAGGCCCCTCCGTCGCTCCCCCAACCAGATCACGCAATTTCTTTATTATAAAACAATCTAATGACATGGATGGAGCTAGAGGGTGTTATGCTAAGCAAAGTAAGTCAGTCAGAGAAAGACAAATACCATATGATTTCACTCATATCTGGAATTTAAGAAAGAAAGATGAACCTAGGGCTAAAAGGAGAGAGAGGGTGGCAAACCAAGAAACAGACTCTTAACTACAGAGAACACCCTGAGGGTCACCAGAGGGGAGGTGGGTGGGGGATGGGAGAAACAGGTGCTGGGGATGAAGGAGGACACTTGTTATGATGAGCACTGGGTGGTGAATGTATTATACATCTGAAATTAATGTCACACTGTACGTTAACTATGCCAGAATTAAAATTAAAAAAAAAATAAAACAACCCATGACTAATTTTTCTGTTCTCTAAAATCCTAAATTCCTTTCAGTTTTGCTCCCATATCATGGTGAATTCATCTAGTATTTCTTTCTCTTTTTAAAATTATTTTATTTTAATTTTTCAGTGTTCCAAGATTCATTTTTTATGCACCACACCCCACGCTCCATGCAAAACGTGCCCTCCTCACTACCCACCATCAGGCTCGCCCAACCCCCCACCCCCACCCCTCCAAAACCCTCAGGTTGTTGCTAGTATTTCTTTTTAGTTATTTTATAAAAGGCATTTTCCGTCTTCTTTCAAATCTTGCTGTTCCATTAGCCAGCCATGTGACTTTGGAGATGTCACATCATCTGTTTTGTGCTTCAGTTTCCTACTCTTTAAAATGAACATAGTTTTCTCACAGAACTGAGTGACATAATGTAAATCGCATATGTAACTCAGTTATTTTCATGTTAATATCTATTTCAATAGCTATTAATGATTATTATTTATTTCCCTAATGAATTCCCGAAAGTACAGGATTTTTCTTTTTTCTGTGCATGTGTATACAGTGTATGTGGTATTTGTAGTAAACGGATGATTGTTTAGGACAATGACCCAGGAACCTGTTTACTTACTGCTCTGTTCCTCTTACTCTTCTTGCAATACCAACAAGTAGGATTAGTGCACCTGGGCGCCAGGTCTGTCTTCTGTGCTGGTGTCACCGAGTTATGGAATCAGACCGTGAAGTCATGAGTGACAGGTGGCAGGAAGATGTGATTGCCTCAAGCCCGGACCTCAGAATCGCTAAATCTGAAACTGAGCTCATTACCCATCCTTCTCACACTTACAGCGTCTTTGTTTTATGGATGGAGCCACAATTGTTTCACGGCCCAGAGAACAATGATTATCTTGCATTGCAATTGCCTGTGTGTCAGGTTGTCAAACTGGACCAATTCTTTACACTCTGTCAGATCATCCTTTAAATCTGTATTTATTCCGACACATTACAACAGACATGGAGACTACAGTTCAATGTTCCATAGTCTCTAGCTTCCAAACTGGTCTTCCTGCTGACAACTGCTCTTATCTTCATAGCAACCTAGCACGTTTGGAGAAGAGTCTTTCTTAGTTCAGATCTTACTGTGCACATGTCAACTCAGAACTGGTCAGTGAATTTCCATATCGAACACCTTATATTATAATGCAGCCTTAGATTCAAGGGTCGTACAGTAATGGCTGCAACCATGTGGACAGAGCCACAATCCAGCCCATTTATACTTCCCCTTTGTGGGAAACTCCTGCAGATCATTTCAAGTGAAAAAGGTCCCTTTCCACAATCGCCAAACTGTGGAAAGAACCAAAATGCCCTTCAACAGATGAGTGGATAATAAGGAATGTGTGGTACATCTATACAATGGAATATTATGCCTCCATCAGAAAGGATGAATATCCAACTTTTGTATCAACATGGACGGGACTAGAAGAGGTTATGTGGAGTGAAATAAGTCAAGTGGAGAGAGTCAATTATCTTATGGTCTCACTTACGTATGGAGCATAAGGAAAATCATGGAGGGCATTGTGAGAAGGAAGGGAAGGGTGAATGGGGGAACTCAGAGGGGGTGATGAACCAGGAGAGACTGTGGACTCTGAGCAACAAACTGAGGGTTCTGGAGGGGAGCGGGTGGGGAGGGTGGGCGAGCCTGGTGGTGGGTATTGAGAAGGGCATGTATTACATGGAGCACTGGGTGTGGTGCATGAACAATCAATCTTGTAACACTGAAAAAATAAACATATTTGGGGAGAAAAAAACCAAAAAAATAAAAATAAAAATAAAATAAAATAAAATACTTTATTCTTTTATTTGACACAGAGAGAGAGAGAGCACAATCAGGGGGAGTGGAAGGCAGAGGGAGAGGGAGAAGCTGACTCCCCACCAAGCAGGGAGCCCGATGCAGGGCTTGATCCCAGGACCCCAGGATCATGACCGGAGCCTAAGGCAGGTGCTTAACTGACTGAGCCACCCAGTTGCCCCACATAAGTTTGAATCTTAAACTCGAGTTTGAAAATAAAGAGATACATATTACAAATTAAGAAAATTTTGATTAGGGTGTTGGTTTACTTAGTTTCAGACTTTAAGCAGATTTTCCATAATTGTGACCACACTCTATGTATGCTCCTCAGGAGATCGCCCAGTGGTATTTTTTGCTTTTTCCTCACTATTGTTAAAAATACAAAAAATGTAAAAAAAAAAAAATGACAAGAAATACATACAATAGGGCCATTCATGGGGCAAACAAATCTCTCCCCTCGTCCTAATTCTGTCTCCCCATTCCCTATGCCTTCCAGGGTACTCTGCACACTCACTTGTGTACATGGACTATTTATACGGGTTTCATATGTATATTTATTTGAGGATATATGTGGTAGAAGAAGACATGATGTTACATTCATGTTGTGTTACAAATATCTTCCTGTAGCTTTTTTCTCTTTAAAGGTATATGTGGGAGACCACTTTAATTTTGTAACTAGAGCCTTGATTTCTTATTTTCAATAAATGCATAATATTACATTGTAAAGATGTATTTAACCACTTAGGAACTGATGGCCATCTATGATGGTAATGCAAACAATGTTGTAGTGAGGGTCTCTCTCTCTACAGACACACAGGGGAGCCTATGTCAGGTGGATGTCTAAAAATGGAATTGCTGCATCTGCCTCTTTGGGGTAAATACCCAGTAGTGCAATTGCAGAGTCATAGGGTAGCTCTATTTTTAATTTCTTGAGTAATCTCCACACTGTTTTCCAATGTGGCTGCACCAACTTGCATTCCCACCAACAGTGGAGGAGGGTTCCCCTTTCTCCACATCCTCTCCAACATTTGTTGTTTACTGTCTTGTTGATTTTAAATCAGAGGGGGTGATGAACCATGAGAGACTGTGGACTCTGAGCAACAAACTGAGGGGTTTGAAAGGGGGTTGGGCGAGCCTGGTGGTGGGTATTGAGAAGGGCACGTATAGCATGGAGCACTGGGTGTGGTGCATGAACAATCAATCTTGTAACACTGAAAAAATAAAATAAACATATTGGGGGAAAAAAATAAAAAAAATAAAAATGGAATTGCAGTACCCATAGGCATGTTCATTTTTACACAGTGTCTATAATTCTAAGATTTATAAATTAATTTCTAGTTATATTTATTTATAAAATAGTTGTCATTTGTAAAATAATTCTAAGCTTTATAAAAGACTAAAGTGGCTTTTCTATACCGTATAAAATATTTTGCTCTTGGTCAATTTCATAAATAACGTATCTCACTGAGATGAAAGTTGCCTTTAGGTACAAGGATAAACCACTTCACCATATAGGGAAGGCCTGTAATGCTGTTGTTTTGGTTGCATTGTTGTTCTTTTCCATACTGATTCACAATAACATGTACATATGGAGGAGCGTAGCCTTCTATTTTTCACATCCTTCACAATTTTTTTGAACTTCGTTACTTATTTCTTTTTGTTTCATTTTGCTTATAAGTATTTGTCTCTGCAGAAATTTTATTTTTATGTGTCATATACATCAGTCATTTTAAGGCCACTGAGTTTTTAGTGATCTGCATGATTGTAGTTTTTTGCGTGATATCTTTTCTTTCTTTCTTTTTTTTTTTTTTTAGATCTCATTTATTTATTTGACAGAGTGAGAGATTACAAGCAGGCAGAGAGAGAGGGAAGCATGCTCCCTGCTGAGCAGAGAGCCTGATGTGGGGCTTGATCCCAGGACCCTGAGATCATGACCTAAGCAGAAGGCAGAGGCTTTAACCCACTGAGTCGCACAGGTGCCCTGCATGATATCTTCTTTCTAAACTTACATTTTTCATAGTCTTGGAATCAATTTGAAGGTAGAAATTTGTGTATTTTTTCAAATATTTTAAGTCAGTTGGCACAACCACATTTCTAATTCTCTTGATGATGGTATCTTTCACCCTTAAGATAAAGTAAATCTCTGTTCACAGTTGGGTTTATTTTGAAGCCCAGTATAAAAATCCTCTCAAAATCTCAAAAATGTTGTTTCACATGATAATGTGAGATCAAGTTAATTCAGAAGTTCTAATAACAGACTTCTTATGACAAAGAAGCACAGAGTATGAAAGAGGTTGTCTGTTTGGACGATCCTAGCAGCCTCATGTCCACTGGTCCAAAGGTGTAGAAAGAAGGGAAAAGAAGGAAGGAAAGAGCATGTACAATGGTGTAAAGAAAGGAGATACAGCCACTTTGGAAAACAGTGTGGAGATTCCTCAAGAAATTAAAAATAGGGGCGCCTGGGTGGCTCAGTGGGTTAAAGCCTCTGCCTTCAGCTCAGATCATGATCTCAGGGTCCTGGGATAGAGCCCCACATCGGGCTCTCTGCTCAGCGGGGAGCCTGCTTCTCCCTCTCTCTCTGCCTGCCTCTCTGCCTACTTTGATCTCTCTCTCTCTCTCTCTCTCTCTCTCTCTCTCTCTCTAATAAATAAATAAAAGTCTTTAAAAAAAGAAATTAAAAATAGAGCTACCCTGTGACCCTGCAATTGCACTACTGGGTATTTACCCCAAAGAAGCAGATGCAGTACAAAGAAGGGCCACATGTACCCCAATGTTCATAGCCGCAATGGCCACAATAGCCAAACTGTGGAAAGAACCAAAATGTCCAACAGATGAGTGGATAAGGAAGATGTGGTACATCTCTACAATGGAATATTATGCCTCCATCAGAAAGGATGAATATCCAACTTTTGTTTCAACAGGGACAGGACTAGAAGAGATTATGCGGAGTGAAATAAGTCAAGCGGAGAGAGGCAATTATCTTATGGTCTCACTTACGTGTGGAGTATAAACAAAAAACAGGGAGGAAATTGAAAGAAGGAAAAGAAGGGTGAATAGGGGGAACTCGGAGGGGGCGATGAACCAGGAGAGACTGTAGACTCTGAGCAACAAACTGAGGGTTTTGGAGGGGAGGGGGTTGGGGGGTGGGGGGGGTGGGTGAGCCTGGTGGTGGGTATTGAGAAGGGCATGTATTACATGGAGCACTGGGTGTGGTGCATGAACAATGAATCTTGGAATACTGAAAAAATAGAATAAAAGTAATTGGAAAAAAATAAAAATAATAAATTGGAAAAAAATAAATAATAATAAAAATAATAATAAAACACTGTCCTAACTGCTTCTCAGGTTGTCTCACCTTCTGGTCCCTCCGGTTCTTCTCTCCTAGACATGTTGGCAGTGGCGGGTGTTAATTATGCTGAATCTCAAAGGCTTACATAGAAGTCATGGCATGGAGACTCATGGGAGAACACCCTGCAGGACTATGGTTCTGGGGATGGCCATAACTGAGAATTACCGTCATGAGGTTGACCCTTCAGAAGGTGAAGAGTGTTGGATTGAGACTCCACAGAACACGGAAGAAATCTGAACAGCATACTAGGATCTGGATATCATGTATGAGTCTGAGGTCAGTCTTCTGTAACTACCCATGTCTCTGTTTCAAGCAAACAAACACGAGAGCTTACAACCCAGCATCAGCTATACACAAAAGGGGTTTGGGGAGGGAAGGAAAGCCAAAATCAAAGGTCACCTTGCTTTGTTGCTCCATATAGTGGGGTAGAGGAAGCATTAGGGACAGAAATGTAAAGAAAAAAATAACTGAAAAATGTTAATTTCAGAGCTACTTACATTTTTGCTTGAGATAAGAACAATGGAATTATGGAAAGTATACTGATGTAGGATTCAAAATCATCTATCATTCAAATCTTTGCTTCTGAATTAACCAGATCTATGTTCTTGGGCAAGTCCTATAACCTCTTGATGGCTGAGTTTCCTCTGGTCCATCATTAAAAAAGTTTACTTTAGAGGATTATTGTGAGTATAAAACAAACACACACATAAGGAGGATTATATATATTTACAAAAGTAATTATATATATATATGTGCACATATGTATACACATATACTTAAATTTATAGAGAGAGAGTGTGTGTGTTAGATATGAACATTCTGGTATTTGCAGACCTTAGGACAAACTGTTTTGTTATAAGGAAAGCTATGGAAAAGTGCAGTTGTTACTATTAATGTTACTTGCCTTTGCAACCTTGTATTTTCATTTGAATATCTTCAGATATGCCTTTTTACCACACCTCTAGACTGAAACTGCTATTTACATTACAAAGTTTGTGGATAATAAGATACTGATTTTGTGTAAAAATTGATTTTGTAGCTTTGAGAAGCCTACCGTTCAAACAAATCAAAGACTATTTAAATAAGTCTGTGACAATTTAGAACAAGGGAATCTAATACACAGCATGGCATCAAACCAAAGGGAAGATTCTTAGACAATCATATTAAGAAGAAATACCTAAAGTGAATCAGAGGTGAAATGAATACCTAAATATGGCAAAACAAAACAAAAAAAAACCTTGAAATGAGTAAATTAGACACATGTAAACTCTGTGTTGGTTTCTTGGTCTGGGAGTAGAAAAGTAGATGGTATATCAGTGAAACCTACTGAAGTCATGAGTGAAGGAAATCATAACATCAAGATGCTAATGTAACAACATATCAGAACACTAAAGGGAAGAGTTTCAGGACTGCAGGTTTCAAATAATTAATTAAAATGTGGTAAATAGGGCGCCTGGGTGGCTCACTTGGTTGGGCGACTGCCTTCGGCTCGGGTCATGGTCCCCGGGTCCCGGGATCGAGTCCCATATCGGACTCCCGGCTCTGCGGGAGGTCTGCTTCTCCCTCTGGCCTTCTCCCCTCTCATTCTCAGTCTCTCTCTCTCTCTCTAATAAATAAATAAATAAAAATCTTTAAAAAAAATGTGGTAAATATCTGTTAGCTAACCTTACTTCTATAAGTCACATCCTTACTCTTAGAGAGTATATACTCAATCCAGTCAGGAAAATAGGAAAATAGGCCAGAGATTACAACAGAAATATATATATATTTATTTATTTATATTTATATTCTTATATTTATATCATATCATATATCTCTCAAAGGAGAATTGCAAGTAGTGTTCCAGAGGGTTAGTAAAGAAGAGGGTGGGAAATACTTAGGGACCTATTTCTTTTTTTTTTTTTTTTAAAGATTTTATTTATTCATTTAACAGAGAGAACACAGGCAGGGAGAGAGGCAGGCAGAGGCAGAGAGAGGAGCCCGATGTGGGACTCAATCCCAGGACGCGGGGACCATGACCTGAGCCGAAGTCAGCTGCCCAACCAACTGAGCCATCCAGGCGTCCCGGGACCTATTTCTTTCTTTTTTTTTCCAAATATGTTTATTTTATTTTTTCAGTGTTACAAGATTGATTGTTCATGCACCACACCCAGTGCTCCATGCAATACGTGCCCTTCTCAATACCCACCACCAGGCTCGCCCACCCTCCCCACCCGCTCCCCTCCAGAACCCTCAGTTTGTTGCTCAGAGTCCACAGTCTCTCCTGGTTCATCGCCCCCTCTGAGTTCCCCCATTCACCCTTCCCTTCCTTCTCATAATGCCCTCCATGATTTTCCTTATGCTCCATACGTAAGTGAGACCATAAGATAATTGACTCTCTCCACTTGACTTATTTCACTCCACATAACCTCTTCTAGTCCCGTCCATGTTGATACAAAAGTTGGATATTCATCCTTTCTGATGGAGGCATAATATTCCATTGTATAGATGTACCACACATTCCTTATTATCCACTCATCTGTTGAAGGGCATTTTGGTTCTTTCCACAGTTTGGCGATTGTGGAAAGGGACCTTTTTCACTTGAAATGATCTGCAGGAGTTTCCCACAAAGGGGAAGTATAAATGGGCTGGATTGTGGCTCTGTCCACATGGTTGCAGCCATTACTGTACGACCCTTGAATCTAAGGCTGCATTATAATATAAGGTGTTCGATATGGAAATTCACTGACCAGTTCTGAGTTGACATGTGCACAGTAAGATCTGAACTAAGAAAGACTCTTCTCCAAACGTGCTAGGTTGCTATGAAGATAAGAGCAGTTGTCAGCAGGAAGACCAGTTTGGAAGCTAGAGACTATGGAACATTGAACTGTAGTCTCCATGTCTGTTGTAATGTGTCGGAATAAATACAGATTTAAAGGATGATCTGACAGAGTGTAAAGAATTGGTCCAGTTTGACAACCTGACACACAGGCAATTGCAATGCAAGATAATCATTGTTCTCTGGGCCGTGAAACAATTGTGGCTCCATCCATAAAACAAAGACGCTGTAAGTGTGAGAAGGATGGGTAATGAGCTCAGTTTCAGATTTAGCGATTCTGAGGTCCGGGCTTGAGGCAATCACATCTTCCTGCCACCTGTCACTCATGACTTCACGGTCTGATTCCATAACTCGGTGACACCAGCACAGAAGACAGACCTGGCGCCCAGGTGCACTAATCCTACTTGTTGGTATTGCAAGAAGAGTAAGAGGAACAGAGCAGTAAGTAAACAGGTTCCTGGGTCATTGTCCTAAACAATCATCCGTTTACTACAAATACCACATACACTGTATACACATGCACAGAAAAAAGAAAAATCCTGTACTTTCGGGAATTCATTAGGGAAATAAATAATAATCATTAATAGCTATTGAAATAGATATTAACATGAAAATAACTGAGTTACATATGCGATTTACATTATGTCACTCAGTTCTGTGAGAAAACTATGTTCATTTTAAAGAGTAGGAAACTGAAGCACAAAACAGATGATGTGACATCTCCAAAGTCACATGGCTGGCTAATGGAACAGCAAGATTTGAAAGAAGACGGAAAATGCCTTTTATAAAATAACTAAAAAGAAATACTAGCAACAACCTGAGGGTTTTGGAGGGGTGGGGGTGGGGGGTTGGGCGAGCCTGATGGTGGGTAGTGAGGAGGGCACGTTTTGCATGGAGCGTGGGGTGTGGTGCATAAAAAATGAATCTTGGAACACTGAAAAATTAAAATAAAATAATTTTAAAAAGAGAAAGAAATACTAGATGAATTCACCATGATATGGGAGCAAAACTGAAAGGAATTTAGGATTTTAGAGAACAGAAAAATTAGTCATGGGTTGTTTTATTTTTTTTTTAATTTTAATTCTGGCATAGTTAACGTACAGTGTGACATTAATTTCAGATGTATAATACATTCACCACCCAGTGCTCATCATAACAAGTGTCCTCCTTCATCCCCAGCACCTGTTTCTCCCATCCCCCACCCACCTCCCCTCTGGTGACCCTCAGGGTGTTCTCTGTAGTTAAGAGTCTGTTTCTTGGTTTGCCACCCTCTCTCTCCTTTTAGCCCTAGGTTCATCTTTCTTTCTTAAATTCCAGATATGAGTGAAATCATATGGTATTTGTCTTTCTCTGACTGACTTACTTTGCTTAGCATAACACCCTCTAGCTCCATCCATGTCATTAGATTGTTTTATAATAAAGAAATTGCGTGATCTGGTTGGGGGAGCGACGGAGGGGCCTCCAGGAATAGGCATATGCAACAGTGAGTAAAAGGGTAGAATAAATAGGGGGATTTGATTTTTTTAAGATTTTATTATTTATTTATTTAGACACAGAGAGAGATCACAAGTAGGCAGAGAGGCAGGCAGAGAGAGAGGGGGAAGCAGGCTCCCCGCTGAGCAGAAAGCCCCACGCAGGGCTCGATTCCAGGACCCCGAGACCATGACCCTAGCAGAAGGCAGAGGCCTCAACACACTAAGCCACTCAGGCGCCCCCTAAATTTAAATGATTATCCTGAGGAGTTGGAAATTCATATTCAGCCCCGAATTTCAGGAAGCTGACTATCTGAAACTCTGTCTGGTGATCTCCCTCAGAGGTAAAAATTACATCGCATTCACCCAGATATTTTTAAAGCAACACTTTCACATCAAGCAAAGTTTTGAGGACTGTTTTGTGTGTATGTTAACTTTTGGTTTCTTTTGCCTATTTTAAAATTTTCTGAATAGGATCACCATTATGCTGGGAAGTGGTGAATGGGGTCCAAAACTGCATCCTTTCAACCCATAGAATGTGTGTGGTGCTTTAGTTCCCATGAAGATTTTGACCAGGTCAGTCTGAGGAAGACAGAGATCCACCTGCTGCTTCCCATTGATCTTTGTTCGTCTTGTATCTGGGAAGCTCTGCTTTAGTCCATACTCTTGTAACCATTAAATATCAGTGTCATGTACAGTTGACGGGAGTTCTACTGAACCTTTTTAGAAGATACAAAGTTCCAGTTTGTTTCTCAGAGTCCATAGTCTCTCGTTAGTTTGGAGGGGAGGGGGATGAGGGGATGGGTGAGCCTGGTGGTGGGTATTGAAGAGGGCACATATTGCAAGGAGCACTGGGTGTGGTGTGTAAACAATGAATCTTAGAACACTGAAAAAAATAAAATTAAATTTAAAAAAAAAGGATACAAAATTCCAAAAGGAGTGAGTAGCTAACTGGAAGGTACCCTTAAAAGAAGCCGAGAATATCCAACTTTTGTATCAACATGGACAGGACTAGAAGAGATTATGCGGAGTGAAATAAGTCAAGCGGAGAGAGGCAATTATCTTATGGTCTCACTTACGTGTGGAGTATAAAGAAAATCATGGAGGGCATCGTGAGAAGGAAGGGAAGGGCGAATGGGGGGAAATCGGAGGGGGTGTTGAACCAGGAGAGACTGT
>JAPYYJ010002852.1:0-12239 GCA_028533885.1 Nasua narica | reverse complement strand
ACCTGGGAATAAACCTAACTAAAGAGATAAAGGATCTGTACTCGAGGAACTATAGAACACTCATGAAAGAAATTGAAGAGGACACAAAAAGGTGGAAAAGCATTCCAAGCTCATGGATCGGAAGAATAAATATTGTTAAAATGTCTATACTGCCCAGAGCAATCTATACTTTCAATGCCATCTCGATCAAAATTCCACCAGTTTTTTTCAAAGAGCTGAAACAAACAATCCTAAAATTTGCATGGAACCAGAAAAGACCCCGAATTGCTAAGGAAATGTTGAAAAAGAAAAACAAAGCCGGGGGCATCACATTGCCTGATTTCGAACTTTACTACATACCAGACATTAAGCCAGGAGCTTTATTTGCATTGACTCTGACCTTTCAACAACCCCACTCAACAGTTATTTCTCTCATTCTACATATGAGGAAACTGTCTTGGGTTCCCCGGCCATTTAAATGCATGTTGAAGCCAATATTTCAGTTAAGTTCATCTGGTTCAAACCCTTGCTTTTTTTGCTGCCCTCTGCTGTTACTGTTGCATCATTGTCAGAAAGTATTAAACCTGGTCTCTGGCTCTCCAAGTCCAAATAGAATCCAGGCAGAATGTGAAGACAAGGATGAAGAAGATGACTATATCTCCCAGGAGATAAAATTCCTCTAAGAATTCTGGAGACAGGCTCAGGGAGAAGTAGGTAAATGCTGTAGGGCCGTGTGTGCAGATCCATTTTGAGGAAGGAGTTGGTGAATGGAGTTAACTTGTGGGAACAAGGAACCTAGACTCAGAGGCTAGGGGAATACCAGGGTATGGAATGGGGTCTAAAGTTCCCAGCTTCCCTAACTGGAGAGTGACCAGGGCCAGGGAGCAGCAGTTTCTGATACTCAGCAACCATACATACATTGCTGATCATTCCATGTGGCTTCAAGGATCCTGGATCTATTCAAGGCTTTGAATCGGGGTCTGCACAGACTTATGGGACCAGGAAGCTGACCCAGACCCTAAGAGGAATAGTAGGACTCATTCCTGCAGCTGACTCAATAATCTCAAACACCCCAGATTAACAAAGGACAGAGCTATGCCACGAGTCACCAAAGCCTTCCTTAACCAAAGTGACAAGGGAGGAGCACACCTCCCCAAGGAGGTGAGTCATTAACACCTCCCTGCTCTTGGGCCTTCAGAATTGATCCTACATTTCAGCTTCTTGAATCTTTGTGGATAAAACATACTGACTAGACTCAACATCATTTTTCTTAGTTTTCTCCCTCATTTGGAGGGAAATGTTGAGAATAATCAAAGAAACCTGACTACTGATTTGCAGCTGTGTATCTACTGAGATAACACAAGTGGAAATCTGGACACTTAGAGCCCCTGACTTCACTTTCCTAGACAAAAGCTATGTTGATTAGATTGGCAGTTCTTGAAACAACACACCAACACAGCTCTTCAAACTTGCTGCAGATTTTGAATGGTAACTCCCATTGACTGTATTTCCAACCTTTGGAATAAAGCATTGGAATTTAAAAAAATGGAAAGTTAATTAAGAATCTGCTTATTTGGGGAAATGATTTAATTTCCCTCATTTTTCAAAGGACAATAAATCTATTTCTAAGAAGGACATAAGCAGATACAAGTTGGAATCCCACCCCTATGGCTTATGCATGTACAACTTGTATTGAGGCACCTAACTTTCCTGAGACTGTTTTGTCAGCTGAAAAATGTCCAGCTCACAGTGTGCTATGAGAATTAAATGAAGTAACTTGCTTAGCACAGTGTCTTGTGCTTACTTAACAAATGCTAGAGGTCCTTCCTTTGATTCATTAGACCAAAGAACAGAGAAGCTCATTTTGTGAAGCCATAATATATTTTTATTTGGAAGGAACCACAGCATCATGAATCCTTGTTAGAAATTTAAAAATATTTCACTTCCAGAGCAAAAATCCAAGGCAAAAGAAATGACATACAGAATTACTTTTGTACACATTCAACTAATTTTTGTCAACTAATATTCTTTAAGAAATTACTTGATTCCTCTGAGCCATTTCTCCCTCTATATTTAGAAAATATTTCAATGCTTCCAACTTCTTTCTGAAAATGTCTCCCAAGTTTCTTATCAATGGACTTTATCCAAGTCTGATGTTATCAACATACCATGTGGAAAGCCATGTGGAGTACCCTGATAAAGTGCATAGTTTAACAATGGACACACCTGGATTTGAACCCCACCTGTACACTTTCCAGCTATGTTCCTGAGTAATTTTATAGTCTAAGCTTCTGCCTCCCCACCTACAGTATGGTTATCATCATATCTACCATATAGTTTTATTTTGAGGATTCAATGAGATAAAGTAGCACAGCACCAAGTAAGAAATCATGTTAGCCATAATTGTTACCAATAAACAATTCATAACACATATGACTGCTCCATCACATACTTACTATGTAAGAAAGAAATGTGAGTTTAATAATATATTACTCATTATTTTGCAAAAGCAAAAAAGTACTTATTCATATAAGGAAAACCACATAGACCATAAACTTGCAATGCAGATTCATTATTTCTAGCATTTATCTTTTAGTTACTACAATGACAGTAATATTTTCTCCCTAATGTGGAAGTCATATATAAAGGACTGACATTTTTTACACCAAAAATGGGCAGTTTTTTCCCATTACTCAGATAGCTTTCTTTTATTTAAAGTTTTCATTTCATATTTAAACTTGTAGAATAGTAGATAGAACTACACATAATAGCATTATAAAGAAATCTAAAACATATTCTGATTAATTAATTTAATCAAGTCTGGTTTTTAGAAATAGCTATCAAATTTAGCCTTAGGCTATTGATAACACTGTCCACACCTAGGATTGCCTCACCACTTTATTCCTGTTAGTCAGACCTGTAGGGAGTCTTATCTAGGAAATAAAGCCCATGAATTTCCATACCCAAAGTGAAAAGAGATTAACTCCTGCCCTGAAATAAGTCACTTCCCTATGTTTTTAATTCCAGACTTCAAACATTTTCCCTGCAATTTTGGATATGACCAGAACTGTTACATGTCTGTAACAAAGGTGATTTATTACTTTCAGATCCCAAATCAAAATGGGAAACTACAGGTTGGAATCTCTTTCTTGTGACCCATGTGACATCATTTTTTTTAAACATAGCTGACACTGACTCTTCTGAAATCTAACATACCTGTGAAGAATGTCTTCAAAGCATGAGAAGAGGCCCAATGTAAATTAGGTCATCATTAAGTAATGCAGGAGAAGAACAAACATACACTTCCATGGCTCCTAATAAAGTGAGCAGATGTTGTAAGACTGATTACCGGCATTAATCAGTGGTAAGAGTCTGATGAATTTTTTTCTTCTTAGAATATGTAAATAGCACATGGGCTGGGACCTTTCCAAGGCAGCAAAGAGTGATTGAGAAACTGGTGTCTTACTACTCCTTGTTCCTACCCTCAAGGTGAAAAGAACTCTTCTACCAGTTAATCCTGATAATTGTGGAAATAGACATTTTCTATGCCTCCAATGATCAAATGCCCTGCTCTTTTCAGACATCCCTGTGACTTTTCTGCCTCTCAGAATAGTTTCGTTATATTAAGGAATAACTAATTCAGGACCCTTAAATTCCAAGTCATCATAAGACCATTGCCTTGGAGTGAAGGACTCGCATTTGCAGAATCCCTGAGTCACAGTTATGCAGTCACTTCAATTAATCTAAAAGTGGAGAACTCATTGGCTGAGGACAGGGTCCATAGTTAGTCCAGAAATAAGAAAATTTTGATTCATATTGAGCCGAACTGATCCTCAAGATGGCCTCTCTTTTGCCTAAGTTCTGTACTTGACAGCAAAGGGATATTCAACGTAAATTGTGGAAATGTCCCCCAAAGTGGAACCTTTGGATAGGAGTAGCTGTTCCTTCAAACTCTCTGCAGTAGGGCAAACACTAAACATGAAGAAGGCCTGCAAACAGGTGATAGGGCCCTAAACACCTAGTTGGAGTTTTAGGGCAAATTTCTAATTCTTGGCTGAGCCAGCCTAGATTCCAAAATCATGAGAAATAACAAATTGTTGTTTCAAGTCACTGTGATTTAAACTCACTTTGGAGTGGATTTGTTACATAGCAATAGATAACTGAAATATGGACATATACTCCATAAAATATATTGTGTTTTCAAATAAAATATCACGGACTAACTGAAGCCCATTACTAGGCTCCTTAGAGAACAAGAGACTGAGTTTGAAATCCCTGGACTGGAATATTCCCAGGTCCCAGCCTTATAAACCTTGGACTGCTTTTCAAATATTTATTTGTCCTAAGTAATGCTCTTCTACAGTAGCATCTTTTTCTGCTTATACAGTAGCACAACTTTTATGCCTCTCACATATCATTCCCTCTACTTGGAATGCCATCTCCCACCTGATTTTCCTTTTACCAAAACCCTAACTATCCTTCAGACCCATCCACATGTTCTTCCTCAAATAGGTCTTTCCTTATCTTCTCCCCAGGGATACAGCCCACCATCGTCAGTGATCATGGTGGAGTGGGGCTCGAAATGACTTTTGCATACCAAGATCTCTCCCTCCTTAGGCTCTTAATAGCATTATTTCATAGTTTCAGATGGCACTCGTACTGTCTCTCTTATCATAATGATATGTGTACTTTTTCCCTCTTAAATGTACTCTGAGGAACTGTTTCTCTCATCTCTGCATGCCCATTAGTGCCTGCTTCTGGTTCTCTTCCAACTCACCAGTACTGGCTTGGCTTAGGTTAATGACACCAAAGGAATCCGTGTTAGAACAAGGCCTTTGTAGTCATCTGACTCCCACTCCTGCAAAGATGTGTGACAGCAGCATGTGTGTAAATCAGGACCCTGTTAATAGGACTTCAGACTATTTGGAAAGAGTTCGAGGCTTGAGTCAAATGGTCCTGCTCCATGCATGAATCCTGAATATACAATTTCTTAACTGGATGAACCTGCGCAGACTACTGAACTCCCTCTGTGTTATGTGTTATGCTTTTTCCATGCATAAAATGGAGTTGTTCAGATCTCATAAAGTTGTTTTGCTTTAAACATCATGTGTGCTCAACACCTAACCTAGTGACTGATACCTAACACAGAATATAAAATGTTAGGATAAAATACTTTGATGATTGACTTTATTGTTATGTTGCTGAAAATCAACTCTTTGCCTCATTGTTGTTGAGGGGGATCTTTTTTTTTTTTTTTTGGAAAAAGTAAAGTTCTGAAATATTTAAATGTAAATCGAAGCATCCTCAAATTTGAGGGGAACTGTATTGAGATCTTGTCTTCCTGGCATCATATCAAAATCTATATTCCCTTCAAACATTAGAACTAAATTCATTAATCAATTCTCTTTCTCCTGAGGTTGTTACTTTTAGTCTCAATATTAAATGAGACAAAACACCTACAGTTTGATCTTCCTCTCTGTTCACAATAACGATGGTTGCATCCTTGAAATTGAATGCCCACACAAGTGACACAGCACAGTTAACAGACATTTACACCTCTTTCCTGTTTGCTTTGGAAAGACTGAATGGAAAGTAGGGTCTACGCCCCTCACTCTAGGCGCTATGTCTCATTTTTCTCAGAAAAAAGAAGGGTGATGACTGATTTATCCAAACATGGTTAAGACATCTGGTCTATTTTGTAACCTCCCTATAATCAGGGGGTCACAGTTTTATGACAAAATAAAGAAAAGAAATTAAGATACGTTGAGCATTGTAAAAGGCAGGACAATAGAAGAACAGAGCACCTACAGATCTCTATTTATAGTATGCTATTATTAGCAAGAGTTTTTATGCAGATTATAAAGAGTGGGTGTGTACACCCCAGAGGCTCAGTTGTACTAGTAACAAGTTAATAAAACTCTGATTGGGTTCTTTAAAATGCTAGCAGACACTCATATAGATAAATCCTTAGAAAATTACTTATTTGGGGGATGAAAATGACATAGTCAACCCATGCAAATTTGGACACTACAAACCCACCACCATGTGATCACTGGGGTGGGCCAGAGGAATTAGTACCCTGTTAGCAGAGGACATGTGTCCTGTATGCTGGTCTGTCACTTGCATGGAGTAGACAATGAGTACATAAAAGTAGACGATGACAGGGACCAAGCCTCTTCCTTTTATGCTGAGCCTAGAACCACCTCATATCTACTGATGATAATGAATAGGAAAAGTGTTTCAGCAATTGATTCCTTTTAATACTTTGCACAGCCCAATTCCTTAGAGGTCTGTTCTGCTTTCGACACTAAAAGAACTACATAATCCACAGAAGATTCCAGTCAGAAGGGTCCTTGAAAGTTACCTAATCCAGTACCAGAGCTTTACAGATAGCATGCTGAGGTCCAGACAATTTAGTGACTTGCCTATGGCCATATAGCTAATATGTGGCCAAACTTGAATTACTTCTCATTTCAAAGGTTGGGTGACTTTAATTAAATTGTTGACAAAGTTACTTTCTCTAAATAATTGTTTATTGATCCATGAGAATAAATGAACTCTTGTGGCTGCACGTCTTGGTAGATATGCAGCCAAGTGGGTCTAATGTCAATCAGTTAAAAACACTATGTGAAGACCATTTTCCAAACCTAGCAAACAAGCTCTATTACCTGAGTGAACTAACCTTTTAATTTATAACTCGTTTTCCTTGTACTTTTCTTGCTCACAAAAGACTACAAATAAGACTAGACCTTGGAAAATAACCCAACCCCCATGTTCCAAAAATGGTGAGTCAGTAGCATTATCTTTCAACAGAGAGGACAATATGTTATGAACTGAGTCATTGCTGTGTGCTAATTGTGTTCCTTAACTGCCGGTACTTGTGAATGTGACCTCGCTTGGAAGCTGGATTTTTGCAGATGATGAAATTAAAATGAGGTCATTAGGGTGGGCCTTCAACCCATATGACTACTGTCCTCTCAAAAAGGGGAAATTTAAAGACTAACATGCCCTAAGGGAGAATACCATGTGAAGATGAAAGCAGAGATCGAGGTGATGCTTCCACAAGCCAAAGAATACCAAGGATTGCCAGCAAACGCCAGAAATGAAGAGAAAGGCAGAGGACCAATCCTTCTCTTTCTGCCCTCAGAGGAACCACCTACAGACATCTTGATCTTGGGCTTCTAGTATGCAGAACTGTTGAAACAATAACTTTCTATTATCTAAACCACCCAGCTTGTGGTAATTTGTTTGTCAGACCTAGTAAACTAAAACCATTGCTTCATCTGAAAAAAGGAGGGAGCAAACTAATTGATCTTACCAGCCCTTCAGACCAACATGTCCATTCTGTATAGGCATGGATAGGGGCTCCAGGTACATGCCTTGCCCTGGGAACCTTTCTGCCATAATGAGAGGCAAGGGGCTACATCTGTCAGACAACGAACAAATATTCACTAAGCACCTATCACATGTCAGACACCAGGCTGGGCACGGAACACAGCCATGAACCAGAAGACACAGACCCTGTGACCTTGAATCCAAGTCTCCCAGGGAAGATTAGCTCTAAACAAGTATTGACAAGTGTGATATGTGCTATGCAGACATAGAGGCTGCCCTGGGAAAATTAGATTAGTCTGTGGGCCAGGGGAGATTTCCATGAGCAAACAAGGAGAAAGGAATGAGGGTAAGGGAGTAGCACCCCAACAAAGAAAGGTGGGGTAGAAGGAAGTGGTGTGCATGTTCCATGCAGGACCAGCACAGGGCTCACACCATCCACCATTCTCAAGGGAAGGGACAGCCCAGACAGCCAGAAAGGGAAGAATGGAGGACTGGCAAGTGGAGGAATGAGCATGTCTTCCATAACATAGCAATGGCCATCAGTCACAGCCCATTGAGACCATGCAGGGCTAAAGAGATGATGCTTACAGCAGAGGCAGTAGTGCAAGTTTCAAAGGAATTCTACCATCAAGACTCACTTGATGAGCCACTACTATGTGCCTGACTTCAGTTATATTTAGATTTCTGTTGGGCCCAATGGCTTTCTTTCTGTTTTCTATTTAGAAATGGAGTTTAGAAGACTGGAAATGGAAATTATGAATAAGCATGTATGACTTTAATCTAGACTACAAAGGCAGTTTTCCCTTCAATGAGTTTTGGTCATTAGGTTCCTGTGAGAGGGTGTGTTCTTATTTATGTACTTACTTGTTTATTTAAAAATAGCTAAGAACACTTTGATGACTACTTTAAACAACACGAAAGGTAAGAATCACAGAACACTAAATACTCACTGAATTTGTTTCTAAAGAGTGATGAGAACATTCTGCAAATTCATGAGGGAGGGAGAGTCTTCCCTAGATTTTGTCCCATATGCTGACTATATGAAGGAACCTGGAGAGGTTAGATCAATCCCATTCACTCTCAGCATTTGATTTTCATTTGATGGAACTTGAAAGCATTTGTCTCACACTATTCATGTTCACACCCAACTTCTTGAAGAATAAAAGAACACAAGAGTTCTAACATCCTTGCCCACAGTAAGTCAAGGTCAGCCCAAGGTGTGTACAGGACCAGCATTCTCTCTCCCAAATGCCATGCTTATCCTAGTGCAAGATATGATAAGAAGCTTCCTACCCAGTTTTTCATGAAAGATCAGTCAACAAAATATCTTATGTACACCAGTTCTGGCCAATTAATCCAATTCAATTAAGCAAATATTTTTTATCTGTAGAGCAAGGATTGCTAGTTGTATCTCAAAATCCATTTTTTTCTTTATTTTTGGTAAAAGGATTCAAGCATATTTTCTAGTGTCTGTCGCAGCCACTTGTGACCAAGTCACTGTTCTAACCACAGAGATGGAAACAGAAGTGTTATATGGGTTTTTCAGGAAGACTTTCAGGAGGGGTTCTTTTTTCCTCCTTCTTCCTCACAGCAGAATGAAAAGATAGAAGAATCCTGAGTTTCAGCATTATAGATCTACAATATCAACCCTGGAATGTATATTCCCATTTTTAATAACAAAGAAATGCATTTAAGTCTATTTTTTTTCATGTTTTAGTTATGTGCAGCAAAAATAATCTAAGTAAAGCACCTACTATTTGCCATGCATTATGCTAGAAACAAATCTCCCTCCACCTCCCCCACCCCAATACACATATACAGAACAAAAATAAATAGTTTGGGTATTTTAGTAAAGCCTGATCTAATGAAGCAATCACAAATAGATCACACTGACTATAAACATTTCTTCTAAAAATTGTACAGAAATGCTCAGAGGACCCTGAAATTTTGTGAAACATTCTCAAATCCATGACTTTTTAATAGATTCTTCACATACACACAATGGGTTTGTGTTTTTTTTTTTTTTCCTGAATCTACAAAGTGAGGACTAGCTTCCCTTTGCTTTCTGCACTCAGAGACCATTCCACTAAAAATAATTACCCCAAAACCAGTGGTAACATTTTTCCTTCTCCATCTTACCTGTTAAAAGTAAAGTTCTGGAGGCCTGGATGCCTATATTTTTACTTTTCCTCAGGAAGCCTCTTGATAATAAGTGAAATGTCTATGACCTTGATAAGCTTTGAATTATGCTGTTAAAATAAAGCCTTTTGTAGATTCCTGAAGGGTATTTCGATCTGAGGCTGTAAAAAAAAATTGCTTAGATACTGATGCCCTTATTAAATTGGCCCTTTTACCAGAATATAATGGAAATTCTGTACTCATTTTGCAAAGTGTAGGCATCTCTCTGTAAATCTAAAGCCCTTACCTGATGAAAAATAGTACATTCTGTGACTAAAGTGAAGTTTGACAAAATATGTCAAAGAGGCATTTAGATGTCAGGAGACAAAATAATTGCCTATATTGAAGAGTTTTTCCTTTAAAATTTATCTTTGGAAAAGTAAAAGTCAGATGGCCTTTTGAGTTATAGGGATTTAAGTATTCAAATCAACTCTAAGAAAAGCAGGGAACACTAAGGCTGACGGTGACCCCAGAGAGGCAGCCAGGACTTGCAAGAGAGTTATTGGTTGCTCTATTTCTCCTCCCTCCCAGTACTCCCAGCAGAGTCAGACCCAGATGTGTGCAAGACCAAATGAGCCTGAATGTTTCACCTCTGCCATTTTCGCCAGACAGCTCTCCCCACAGTGCACTTCAGGCCCTGTGAACACCCCTACTCTGTACTGTCAAATTCAGCATACTTTCCCTAGTTCTGTAAGGTGCTTTTGTCTCTGTGGTTATTAGCCCTTTGTAAATAATTAGTCAGCATTAAATCTCTTATCTTTTCCCTTTATTTCACTTCCAGACAAGTGGGGTGGAGGCCAGAATCTGAGGAGGTAGAAGAGCTCTGAGCTCGGCTCTGGCTGTTTACTGTCCATTGACCACAGCTTTCTGGAGCCAGCCTCAGGTTACAACTTATAGCTCAAAGAGGAGAAGCAAACCAATTGAATTAAGACAGCTCTTAATGAGGAAGGCAGAACAAGGCAGCCACCAGATGGAGATTCTCAAGCTGAATGGCTTCCATCTGACCAGCACCTGTTCTGGTCAATCCTTTCCGAAGTGAAGAAGGAAATAGGAGGGGTGGGGCATTGCCTGGTGAGGTCCTTCACTCTCCTAGAGTGCACAGCCTGAAACGTGATTTGGAAGAGGAACGCAGAGGACCTATATCAAGTTTTAGCATGACCCACCTTTGGGGTACCCTTGGATAAGCTCACTACCTCCTGAAGTAGAGATTCAAGTCTTCCGGTCTCACACCCTTAATTAGGAGAACATTGACTAGGTTTGTATTGAAGAGTCAAAGATTATTGTTAAGAAAAGGGAAGGCATAATGGATTGAATTGTGTCCTGTCCCTACCCCCAAATTCATATACTGTTAAAGGTCTAACCCACAGTCTTTGGAATGTGACCTTGTTTGAAAATAGGGTCGTTGCAGATGCAATTAGTCAAGATGAAGTGATACTGGATAGGGTGGGCCCCTCATCCAATACAACTGGTACTTTATAAAAAGGGGACATTTGGATACACACACACACACACACACACACACACATGAGGAATGCCAGGAATGATGGCAGAGATTGGACTGATATTCTATAAGCCGAGGTACATCAGATATTGCCAGGAGGCATCAGACATGGAAGAGATTTCCCCCTCACAATGATCAGAAGGAACTAACCCTGCTGACACCTTGATCTTCAACTTCTAGTCTCCAGACTATAAGATAATAGATTTCTGTTGCTTTAACCACCCAATCCATTGTGTTTCATTATGGCAGCTCTATGACACTAATACAGAAGGCATCTAACTAATAAGACATGGGCCCTGAACAACCCAGAGTTGTCAGGCCTGTTTAGACCCCAGGGCCCTCCAAACCCAGCTTTGCACACCCAGAGAGTAGCAGTGAAGGGCTGTGTTCCTCTCAAATCCTTAGCCACAAGTCTTCTGTTGATGGACTTTGTGAATTGTCTCTCATCGTGCCCATATAGGGAAGAATGAGGCAATCCTGATGACCACTTTCTGAGGCCACTGAGGCAATCCTGATGACCACTTTCTGAGGCCACTCCTGCCTCAGGAGTGTTACAAAAAGGACACTGCAGTTTAGAGAGCTTGGGTACTCTCCAGGTTTGTACCATGAAGCACAGGTCTATGTTTCCAACCCAGGCCAGACAAACCCAGCTCCAGACTCCACCCCCACCTCTGTCATAAACCATGGCAGGGTAGAGGGTTTCGGCAAGATGGCGGAGAAGTAAGAGATCCTGCAGCAACCAGTCCCCAAAAGTGAGCTGGAAATCTACCAGAACACGCTGAACACCCATGAAATCACCCTGAGAAGAAAGATTTCTCACTCCGGGATCTCTCCGAGAGCAGAAGACAGCAGTGGAGAGGTAAAATCAAAGTGGGAACACTCGAGCTGATATCGGAGGATAAGCAAAAGGGGGAGGGAGCCACCAGAAGCTAAACAAGGACAGTAATACCCCAAAGGAGGTGCCTGGTGGCGGGGGACCAGCATTAACGTAGAGCCCGTTAAAAACACTTAAAAAGAGCAAAAAGTTCGGAGGAGTAACTAGTGGAAGGGAGTGGTCGCGGGCACCGGCGCTTGGACCCACTCTCCCAGGAAGGAGCACCCCAGAGTGGAACTAGTAGGGGATCCAGTCCGTGATTCCTGAACCTGCAGATTTCCGCTCTCTGCAACAACCTGTAGGCCGGGATCACACCTGCAAGCACCTTTTTGAGTGTCTGTGATGGTTCACGAGCCGCAGTTTTTCCCGGTC